>ML835044.1:6999-26142 GCA_009831015.1 Picea engelmannii
CAAGAAAGTAGGAATCCATCTCATCATCCTTGTCCTTTATGTTGATGACCTTATCCTTACTGGTAGTGACTCAAAACTTTTAAACCATGTGAAAACCAGCCTTAAGAAGAAATTTGAAATGACAGACTTAGGATTTTTGCACTCTTTCCTTGGCCTCCAAGTTTTGCAAACTAATGAAGGAATTTTTCTTTCCCAGTCTTAGTATGTTTGTGACCTTCTTCGTCGCTTTCACATGGACGATTGTAAACCATCCCCTTCTCCCTTCCAGTCTGAAGTCAAGCTTTATGCCACTTGTACTTCTCCTGAAGTTGATGCCACCTGTATCGTCAGTTAGTTGGCAGCCTTATACTTGACTCATACCCATCTTGATCATTCCTTTGTTGTGGGTCTTGTTGCTCGATATATGCAAACACCCCATGAAAGCCATTGGAAAGAAGCTAAAAGGATACTTCGCTATGTTTGTGGTACTGTTTAGTTTGGGATACATTACAGTTCAGGGGGGACTCCCTTATTGGTTGGTTTCACTGATTCAGATTGGGCTGGTGACCCCGATGATCGGAAGTCTACTGCAGGTTATGTTTTTAGCCTTGGTTCATGACCTGTCACTTGGGCTTGTAAGAAACAACAGGCTATTACACTTTCTTCAGCCGAAGCAGAGTACCAAGCAACAATAAATGAAAGTTAGGAAGCCTTGTGGCTTCAACAGATCCTTTTAGAGTTTGGATTCCATCACCAGCATCCGACTAGACTTTGGTGTGACAATCAAAGTGCCATCAAGCTCGCCAAAGACCCAGTTCAACATCAATGTAGCAAACACATTGAGCTACACATGCACTTCATCAAAAAGCTCATTCATGATCAAGTTATTGAAGTGCTCTTTTTCCCTACAGAAGATCAAGTTGCAGACATTTTCACAAAGTCTCTTACCGAAGCAAAGTTTTTCAAACTTCGATCTATGTTAGGAGTTCAGGAAATTGTCATTAAGGGGGGATAGGCTCTAATGCCTCCTTCCTTCTCCTATTGTGTCATTATTGTAAATCCTTCAATCCTATCCCAAGTTGATCTTAAGGGGGGATGTTAGGATATTTAGACACTTAGGAGTTAGTTAAGATCTACTTGGTCTAATATGTCGTTAGGTAAAAGTGTGTTTCTTTAGTATGCATNNGTATGCATTTGTAGTTAGGAAATCCGACGGTCACGATATGTTCCCGACATAGAGTGATCCGACGGTTCATACTCTCCTCGATCTTAACGACCATTGATCTGTGGCTTAACACCCGATTGGTCCATGATCTCTATTTAAAGAGCATGGAGGATCATTTGCCAATGATCGATTGTGAGAAACTCTCTTATAAAATCTCTCTGTAATCCTTTTCTTTGCATTAATAAATTGCTCCAAGTGGCCGCATTAGCTGGGGCCATGGATGTTTCCCCGTAGGGGTTTTACCACTTGAAAACATCGGTGTGTTGATCTTTGATCTGGTTATGTGAGTGGTTACTGAAGGTGTTCGTCCTCTGTTGAAATACCTGTGTTGTCAAATAGGACTTGATTGTGTCAAGTGGGATGTAGACACCTCCTTGTTCCTCAGAACAATTGCCATCCTTGAGACCTTAAATGGTTAAAATCAATTGGAACCTAGTTTTGAGCATTGGTGATGTGTCCTGGAGGTCCTAACCTTGCAGGGTAGGTTGGGCAGGTAGTATATTAGGTGTTATTGTGATTATCTTTACGATCCTTATGATCGCCATAGTATCTTATGTTTTCTTAGCGATATCTGGTGATGGTCCTTATGTGATGCGTTGAATGTTAAGACTCGTACTGTTATGCGTCGTTATTAATGGTAGAATGCAATGATGTTGGGTTTTTGATGATTAACATGTTAATACTTCGATATGCGTGTCATGGTTCATGATGATGATGTGTTGGTACTGTGTCATAAATGATTAGTAATGCATTATATTTTTTCATTAGTATATGCTAATGATGTGTTGATGATGTTTCCATTTTGTGTGACGTTAATTTCCTAACGCAGCAAAAAGAAAAAAAATGTACTTGTTGTACATTGTTTTTGTTGTTGTAACGGTGGGGTTGTTACATATGGTATCAGAGCGGGTTCGACCTGCGACTTGGGATCATTACGCCTTCCACTGTGAAAACACTTTATTATAATTTATTACTAATTAAATCGATTTATATTCATGCAGGTAATCATGGTTAGAGGACATCACAGAGGTAGATGATGGGGTGTTAGGGGACGAGACGTGACACCTCTAGTAGCATCCACGCCCTAGGGGTCTAACCCCAAGTAGAAGAAAACATCGTCGGAGAGGAACATATAGTTGTGGGGGATTTGGTTGGGTTGTTGAGGTCATTTCAGAGGATGTTAGAGGCCTTGATTAGTTGGTTGGATAGAGATGATGCCAGGGTGTTGAAACCCCCATAGGGTCCACCGTCCACCCCATCTGTACTAGTAAAATTCATCAAGAACTCGAGAAGGTCAAGTTTCCTGAGTTATTTAGTGCCATGAATGACGCAACTGCCAAGACATGGTTGGAGAATATGGCGATGTGATTTTCACTTAGCGACTATACCTCCAACATGAAGGTTTGTATGGAGGTCTTTCAGCTAAAGGGGAGTTCTCTTCTATGGTGGAAGATGTTCCTACCACAACTAAACATGGTCGTCGAAGATGTGTCATGGGAACTGTTTGAGGAGCGGTTCCGGGAGAGGTATATGTCGAAGGAATTCATTGAGTGTCATCTCAATGAGTTCAATGCCTTATGACAGGGAGGTCGTATGGTGCCCAAGTACAAGGCTCATTTCATGGAGCTGCTTCGTTATGCTTTGCATCTGAACACCGAGAAGATTAAGTTCAAAAGGTTTGAATGCATCCTTAATATCAACATTCATGCAAAGGTGAGGATTGTTGCACGATGTTGTCCAGAAGGCCCTCATAGCTAAGGAGGAGCTCATTAGCGGGGGTCAGATAAGAACTCTCGCGAGACCGATGGGATAAGAAACATTTGGTGCGCAACAACATCAGACACCAGCTACACATACACTATGGTATCGAGGCACTCCAAGAGGATCCACATTCACTACACCACGATGACCAATGCCTCAATAGCGGACTCCCTACAGAGGAAGAAAACACCAACAACAATGTTGACCACAACAACAACAGTTCATACCTATTCAGCATAACAGATCAGGGTTACAGGATGGTGGTCCATCAACTTCTACTTCCGGGACCAGGAGTACTAGACTGAAGAATAGATGTTGGACATGTGGAGAGCCACATTACTAACATGACTGCCCAGTTGAGAGGGATAGAGCATACGAACCTACCACAGTAGGATATTTGGGAAAGGACCACCGAATTCATGCAGTGGTGAATAACCACCAGGATGAGAACCAGTCTACTATGCTCGAGATGTCAAGTACCATAGTTGACCATACCTTTAGTATTTTGATAGATCTAGATGCTACAGAGAGATTTATTTTTGGTGCAATGCTAAAAGGAATTAAGGCAAAGGCATTCGAATTGGATGAGTTTAGCTATGTGGAAATGTCTTCCGAATCCAAACAAAAGGTTGGAGGAAAGGTTACAGGTTGTATCCTTAACCTGGGATATTTTGTCACGAAGGCCAACCTGTACGTCACGATATTAGGATATTATGACATCGTGATAAGTATGAATTGGTTGGAATCGCATGACGTGATACTCAACTGTAAGACGAAATGGTTGAGTTTGGTAGATGATGAGGGACAGAGACATGTGATTGTAGGAAGGAACTGGGGATTTTCCCTAAGGTCCGTCTCTTCCCTATAGATTTGGAAGAGCATGTGCAAGGGATGCAAGCTATGAGATATCCTTGCATTGAACGAAAAGGGTGTGGTGGAAGGACTAGAAAACCTTCCAGTAGTACGTGAATTTGCGGAAGTCTTCCCAGAGGAGTTACTAGGGTTTTCTCCAGAGAGGGAATTGAAATTTACCATCGAACTAAAACCTGGGACTAAATCGATAGCAATAATGACTTATCACATGTCGACCCCTGAGTTACAGGAGTTGAAAACACAATGGAAGGAGTATTTGAACCTAGGAATTATACATCCAAGTGTATCATTGTGGGGTGCACCTATTATTTTGATATGGAATAAGGATGGCTCATGGAGACTCTTCATTGACTACCGTCAATTAAACAAGGCAATGATCAAGAACCAATATTTGTTGCCAAGGATAGACTATCTGTTTGATTAGATGAATGGCACAATAGTTGTTTCAAATATCGATTTGAGATCAGGGTATCACCAGTTATGGCTCAAGGAGGAATACATTCCTAATACCATGTTTAAGATGAGGTTTGGACATTACGAGTTTATCGTTTTATTGTTTGGACTAACAAATTCCCCAGGGGTATTCATGAGCTTGATGACTGGGGTGTTTCATGAATGCTTGGACAAGTTTGTTCAAGTATTCATCGACGACATTTTGATATATTCTCACTAATGGAAGAACATGTTGAACATAAGTTCTTGGTACTATAGTGTCTATGAGAGAAAAAATTGTTTGGGAAATTGTCGAAATGATCTTTTTATCAATCGAAGAGTCATTATTTAGGGAATTTCATCTATGGTGAAGGTATCCATGTGGATATAGTGCGTACCTTCATGGGTTTAGTAGGATATTATCGATGGTTCATCGAGGGTTTTTTGAAGATAGCAAATCCGATTACAAAATTGAAGTATAAAAATAAGAAGTTTGTATGGACCACGAAATGCGCGGAAGAATTTTGAAGGCTCAAGGAGTTGTTGACAACAAAACCAATACTAAAGGTCCCTGACATGGATGAGTAATTCTTGGTATGCGCTGATGCATCCCAGGAAGGCTTAGGTAGAGTCTTGATGCAATATGATCAAGTGATTGCTTACATCTCTTGAAAGTTAAGAAGGCATCATGAAAACTATGCGACACACGATTTGGAGTTATTCTCCATTGTGTATGCCTTGAGAGTTTGGAGACACTACGTGATTGGATGAAAAATTGAACTAAAAATGGACCACTGTGGTTTACAACACATTTTTACACAAAGAGACTTGAACTTGCGACAAAGGCGTTGGTCAGAACTGCTTAGCGAGTATGATTTCGAGATTACCTACATAAAATGAATAGTGAACAAAGTGGCTGGTGCGTTGAGTCGGAGACCACTCACATTTTTGGTGATACTTCTTCAGATGAATCTACATGAAACAATTCTAAATTTATAGTGTGGCGATGACTGGTATAAGTAGGTTAAGGAATTTATCGGACAAAACAACATTTTGGTACCAAAATATGAGGGATTTACTGTGGAAAATGACAAATTAATGAGATAATAACTGGATTTATGTACTGCCCAACGATGAGTTGAGAAGTTTGATCTTAAACGAAGCTCATAGAGCAGTGTACATGGCTCATCCAGAAATCATGAAGATGAGGGAGGACCTTAAACCCTTATTCTTTTGTAAAGGAATGAAGGACATAGTAAACTACGTGACGAGATATCTAGAATGTCAGCAAGTGAAGGCTGAACATAGACATCTGATAGGATTACTACAACCACATGCTATTCTGGAATCAAAATGGGAGGTCATTTTGATGGACTTTATTGTTGTATTTTTGTTGACGGCAAGGAGGCACGACTCAATTTTATGGTAGTTGACACTCTGACGAATAGTGTGCATTTTATCCCTATGCATACAATGTATCAGGCGCCATACATGGCTAGATTTTTCATCAACGAGATTGTGAGTTTGCATGGTGTGCCTAAGTGGATCATATCCGATCAAGGATCGATGTTTACATGATGATTTTGGACTAGTTTCCGAGAGGCCTTGGGAACCCGACTTAACTTTAGTACCACGTATCACCTGGAGACAGATGGGAACATAGAAATAATGAACCAAATATTGGAGGACATGTTCTGTATGTATGTGATGGACCAACAAAATCATTGGGAAGAGTTCTTTCCACTGGTAGAAATTTCATACAACAACAATTATCAAAGCACCATTAATATGGTGCCATTAGAGTTTGTTTACGAGAAACTGTGTTAGACGCCTTTGAGTTGGGATCAGCTTGAGGATAGGGTCCTGGTAGGACCATAAGCGATCGAAGAAATGGAATATCAAATGAAAACGATAAGATAAAGGATCAAGGAAGCGCAGGATCAATAGAAGAGTTATGTCGATGTGCATCACACTGATCGTAGTTACGAAGTTGGCGATCGAGTCTTCTTGTGGGTGAAACCGCACAAGAGTTTGATCAAGTTTGGAAAGGGTGATAAAATCCCTCCTAGGTCTGTGGGACCTTTTGAGGTTGTGGAAAGGAAGGGGCTCGGGGCCTATTTACTAGCCTTACTCGATTCTTTGAGGTGTATGCATGATGTTTTTCACGTATCTGTTTTGAGACATTATGTTAGTGATCCTACACATGTGATTGACATGAGTTCTTTGCAGGTATCAGATGAGGGTGCACTCACGGTGGAGCCAATCCACATTATGGACCATCGCAATCAACAACTAAAATGTCTAACAGTCGATCAGGTCAAGGTCCAGTGGGACAATTATATCCCACACTCAACTACTTGGGAGGAGGCATATGATATGCGTCAATAGTTTATGTTTTTTTTTTATAGCTAGACATTTAGATATTTATAGATACGTTATTTCAGCACTTGTATACTATGAAACTTCAGGATGAAGTTTAAAACTAGAGGGGGTGTATGTAACATCTTTCTCTTGCGTGCACATGATGTGACTTACTCTTTGAGGACACTTGTGAGCAAGTGATCTAGTTCATTATATGATTGACTGCTTTGCTTATGGATTCTGATGATGAGACTGTGGATTATGATGTTATGTTATGTTATTTATGTATAGACAGATTCTATTGACTGGTTTGTCCTGAGTGTGCAGGACTCTTGACAGATTAAATATGTCGATGGCCTTGATAAACCTTCTTGGACTTTGGATCGAGTCATTGAGTGGACTGTATATAGTTTGAGTATTTCTGTTATTTCATATGTGACATATGACTGGGTATAT
Source organism: Picea engelmannii (assembly GCA_009831015.1). NCBI lineage: Eukaryota > Viridiplantae > Streptophyta > Pinopsida > Pinales > Pinaceae > Picea > Picea engelmannii. The sequence continues at coordinate 14,087 of ML835044.1, forward strand.
TATGATGTTGTTATGGATCACTGACATGTTTTGTTGATGGATGCATGATGAAAATTTCCTGCTAATCAGAGTCACATTTGGAGTAAAGGGGTCATGCACGGAAACTAGAGATATTGACGGAGAGTTGTGGAAACAACCCTGCCAAAGCCTACTAGCACTCTCGTCGTGGCTCGAACTGTAGGTTGACGATTACCTAGTTTGAGAGATCCATGATGTCATGAGGGAGAATTGAGATAGTCACTCACGAATATTCTAAGGGGAGCGCAATAAGGTAGAGTCCTTATTCCTTAGAGGCCCTTAGTCTCCCAGAAGGTCTCCTGACGAAGTATTGACTCCAAGGGTTGGACGTCTACCAAAACTAGTAAAACAAAAGGGTGAGTGGCACCCTTGGAGCACGTAGTGTGTCTTGAAGGGAACGTCACATAAACAAAACATGAATGAAGGAGAGTGGCACCCTTGGATCACGTATTGCATATTGAAGGGAACGTCACGGTTTGTAAACACAAGTGAGTCAATGAACCTAGGTGCGTAGAAAATGATATCTTACCCTGACTTAGTCAGCCTTAAAATAATTATGTATGATTAAAGTGTATAATTATAATTTTTCCCTTAAAAAAAATATTGGCTAAGCCTAGTTAAACTTATAGCCTAGGTCTAAGTTAGGGTGTGAGGACTATTTTTTTTTTAATTAAGCAATTAATAAAGGGGGGGAATGAAAAAAAAGCTATTTAGAATTTAAAAGAGAAATAAATTATCTAAAAATTTATTTACTAATATGTGCAAAGACATGCTAATTTGGAACTTAGACAGTAAAGGGAAATTAAATGTGAAAAGAATGTGGAACATAGAAAGGAATCTATTCTAGAGAACCTTCCTAATTTAGAACTCAACTAATCTTTAAGAAAGGCATCAATCATTAAGGCAAATTGAGGGAATAAAGTGACATCAAAGAGCGTTTTTAGGAACTTTTTTAGGTGGGTGAGGGAAATTGGCAATTTAATTTAATTAATTAAGTGAATTTCTAGTGCAACTAAGAGATCGGGTGCCAAGTGTATGAGAGAGATTTTTTCCTAATTTATTTTTAATAAAACAAATTTAATGTGCAAAGGGAAGTTCCACTAAGAGGAACTCTATAAAAGTAATGGGGGAGATGAGGAAGGGATGACAAGTGGTAAGTGTAAGGTTCTGCTGCTAGATTTTTCTTGACTGGTTTTTCTTATGGGAGTTGTGATACCTAGCTCGAATAGAGAGTGGTAGCTCGACCTTGTGAGGCGAGTTGGGAGCTAGCCTTATCTGGTTTATGTGCGTGGCCCCATTGTGGCTCAAGGGGCTTAAGGGGAAGAAGAGTACCCCTAGCATTGACTAGGAGGTACCAGTGAAGTCTCAGCGATTAGCAAGCGGGAGTGAGGAGGATCGCCAACCGACAAAGACATCAACAAGCCAACATCGGTTACAGTATTCCTGTTTAAGATGTTATTGTATTAAAATTTAGTTTTATTCTTGTATGGTTATGGTTTTCAGATGAAAATTTCCTTGCACCGAGTTTTCTTTGCATATGTATAATTATGGTGATTTTATCATATTGTTGATCATAAGTTTTAGTTTATCATTGTAATCTTTTAGATGGAAGGAAGATAATCTGTATACATATGCACATGGGACGGATGTTGCTTTAGTGATAGATTTGTATTTCATCTTGTTATGGTCGTGTAAATATTGCACATTGTAAGTTGTATGGATTTGGATAATATTTCCTAGCTGATAATAAATTATGTACATAGTAGTTTGTTGTTGTCTCTCCTTCAAACCATAATTATGCTTATACCTCGGTTGACTGTTGTTGCTGAAAGGTTCTCGCTCATGATTTTTTTGTTATAAAAAATTGCACCTGCCACTGTCACATCCATGGTTCTCCATTACCAACCGAATCTATTCAATCCTTTTTCCTTTTCTTCCATTTAGTATTTCTTGCATAAGGGAAATACCCACTTAAATGGTAGCTCAATTTGAGCAATGCCTTCAAACTTTTTCCCACTGGTTTCATCCATTCAAAATCATATCGATGATATGGTGACAATTTAGGGAGTACCCTTTTAGCTATGGAACTGTTCAGGTGGCCTATACAACCATAAATGTTTTACTTGGATTATTTTCACACCCAAAACCTCTCGTGTAGTCTTCACTGACCTTCATTTTACACTCAAATTTTATTTGGGCCCAGTACCTCTCGCACAGTCTTCACTGAAATTCCTTTTACAATCAAATTTTAACTGCACTTAGTACCTCTTGCGTAGTCTATTGACGGGTTCTAAATCCATTTAACTCAACATTAGGAACCAAACCTGCCATTGAGGCCCATTCAGACTCTGCAATGTTTAATGGTGGAATGGTTCTCCAAATCTTGTGATCAAACCAATTAATCGATGGGCTTTACGTAATGATTGACAAGATGTCTTCCCGTGAAAGCTCCTCCTTCAGTTTGAACGTTCTTTTTTTTGTATTTTCTCTTATAGGTGGGACCGATACAAGATACATGTTGGTATAAACTTGTTGGGTAACAAAGGGGAAATTGCTTAACTTGAAGAAGGTCGAGGCTGGGATAACCCTTGTGCTCAAGCATGGAAACAAGGATTCTTGCACCTATGACAAGCCTAGTACTAATACATCAACTTGCTGGCATTTCAATTATTGAATGAGATACAAATTATCAGAAGAGAACATACATGTAATAATAATTATGGCAAGAAAAATGGTTTCCTTAGCTCTGATCACCAATCACACATTAACACAATGGTTCGTTTACATCATTAGAGGAAACAATTATAAAAATATTGAATCAGATAACTTATCAACAAATCTGAAAACTCTTACTCACTACAACATCCATTCTAATTCCTCCTTATGATCCAATCACACACGCTTTTGATGAAAAAATAAACTCGTCTCAAGTCCTAAACATGAATTCTCAATTAAGGTAGCTCTGAAATAGTTCTTTACAATTCCAAAAATTAGGGTCTTTGCAAAAACCATCAACCATTTCTAACAGGTCAATCCTCTTATTTATAACATATTATCAATTAAAAATAACTATCAAAAGTGAAAGCTAAGTAAAAAAAACATCGCCACATGGTGCTTTCATCTCTCAGTCTTATAAGCGTCATAAAATGGTTTCAATTGAGTGGATGACTCTTCTCATACTCCAACCATTTAACAAAGAGTTCCTCTCATGTGTTGGCATACGTGAATCTGTGTTGGCGGATCTCCTTTATGTCCACTTCCTGTGACCGATACTTGACTTCTTTAGCACTTAACTTCTATAACATTGTTCAAGCCTTGATCGGGTGCACCATGAACTATTGTACTTGACCTGGCACCATATTCGAAACCTTTTCTATCTCCGTAGCCCATGATGTGTCTTGTTCATCTTGTAGTTTGACTATGTCATGCAAGTTGAAAAAGTCATTTTGTATGTTGAATTATAGTAGGCCGATGTCTCTCATCGCTCGATTGATATTGGTCCAACTCCTTTCGTAATCAACCCATTTATCCTAGATTTCTTGATGAGGTTCTTGGTCCATTTTCACCCAATCTTCGACCAACTTCTTTATGCGGTTGATGTTGTTGTCCCTTAGTACTCGAATGTCACGCTCTTCGATGTCTCAACCTTGTTGAACCACACTGATGTAATCGATCCTTTCCACCGCTTAGTGGGAATTCTCAGTGGGATTGTTCCTGCAAATGAAGCAGAATTCAAGAGATTGTGTAAAAAAAACGGACAAACGCATATAAATTATAACTAGATAATTTATAGACTCGGATACATACCTCTAAAGTTTGTTAAAACTTGGTTATTTTGATAATCACGGGGTTGATACAGCCTTCAAGATGCTCGTCTTACTCCTTCAGACACTATGGAATTATCTTACGTGAATAATGAATTCGTTCACAATGGTTCAAGAGATTTTAAATAGGAAAGATCTTACCATGTCACATCAGCCATTCAATTTGGGTTATGAGTGAATTTTCAATAAATATGTCATCGAATCTCTAGGAATTAAATTTTCTCATGTTAGTCAGAGTCGGGCCTTTCCTTAATCTATTCGTTCTAAAAAAAACCTTAGCTTGATGATGCCAAAAGGTGCCAAGGATCGGTGATCGGGGATAAGCCCACTGAAGCACTCTCGGATCGACTCCCTTGAAAAAGTCTTGATGCCAAAAACCGCCTCAGGGATTGACGATCAGGGACAACTTTATCATAGTCAAAATGTTTGTTATGAACCTTTTGGGTTTTCTTCGATCCCGATAAAGTGTGTTGGGAATCGGCTATCGACGATTTCTTTTCATCCTTCATTAACGTCTGCCCTCCTCATATTTTACTGATGTTAAAGGGGATTAACTATCTCTCGAACCTTTATGCAAAAAAACTTATGTAAAATAGAACTGAATTTTGTTAATGAAGATGAATATCAACGCTCAACGACTATGGTTTTCTGAGTGGTTCCTATTTCTTCTTTGAATTATTTCTGATGTCAAAACTGTGAGCGTTGTGTGCATTGTTTGGCTGTCGATTCTTAATTCTGGTAATAAGGTATTTTAATCATGGGGTTTCATAAGTTAAAGAAAACTTGAATAGGTGATGAGAGTCATGAAAATAATGAAATACAAAAGATTTCTAAAAATGAAATCGAATCATAGAGTGCAGAATATCAAGTGGTACCCCCAAAAAAAATAAAATTGATAAGGCTTTTTAGGGTGTGTTAAGTTCTCAACAAATGGTGACTTACTGGGCGAAAGCAGAATTTTTTTTCTTACCTCAGGATTAGCTGATGCAAAAGCTGGTTAAGAACTTAACTGGTCTTTTATCAGATCCTCTTTTATCATTGCATTTGAAATCCCCTGGTTGGTTCACATAGGCCTGCCTATGGGGTTTCAACCTTTATTCCACCTTTGTTTCCAGTAACCCTGACTCACGCCCCCTTTCATAAGAGTTGAGTAAACAATTCACTGGAACCAGGAATTTTAGTTATCATCATTCACTTGCTACGATGTTGTTCCGCTACCAGCGAGCGTCCATAGCCCCGATGGAGTCACCCCGACACCACAGACCTTGCTCCCCTGCTAACGAGCATCCATAGCCCTGGTGGAGTTATCTGCATACCCTCTCCTACTGTGAACTCATTTTATATAATTGATTTTATTTTGGCAGAATTCCCTGCGTGAGTGGGAGAGGAGGACGTTTGTTATTTGCAAAATGAGATGGTTAAGGTGAATTTTTTGCTAGCTCTGTTTTGAGGTACATGTAGTCGTTTCCAGCTTACCACCTTTCCCTTCAGTTTTTACCAGACTTGTTGGCCCTTGACCAAGTTTTGGAGAACCTTGGTCATGTTTGACCATTTTTGGGACTTCGATAGGCTGGTCGAAGACGAAGTGCCCAGGTGAAGCGGAGGTCGTGGGATCTCACCCCTTTTGCGGGATTTTTGGGTTTTAGAGTTTATGTAACGGGTATGGGATGTCGGCCCATGGGTTTACCCATGTTTAGGCCCCTTTTGTAATGTATAAATAAGTAACTAGGAGATGTAAGTAGTAGTAAGTTTTGAGATCTGAGATCGAAGTTGGCTAAGTGCAAGCGATTGTAAGAAGGATTTGTGCCTGCTATGTGTTGAGGACTTGTAGAGATAAGTGCAAGGGATTGTAAGAAGGCTTTGTGCTTGACCTACTCGGGGAAGGAGGATCTGACAAGGTGCGTGTAGATCTCCTATCCTATGTGGAGTTGGCTTTGAGGCTCTGTGCATGTAAGGAGATTGGAAGAAGCTAATAAAGAAGAACAAGAGTTGGTGGATGTAGCCCCACACTAGGGTGAACCACGTATATCCTATGTCGATGTGATTTTTTCCATGATTGTTCATGTTGTTCATGTATTTTCTTAGTGCATTGTTATGATAGATAGATCTATGAATGCTTAGTGTTGTATAATGAGAATGAATGCTAGATATTCTTTGATGCTATGTGTTGAATGGTTAAATGTGTTAGATCTGTATTAATACCGCATTGTTCCATAACTAGGGTTTTAACATGTGATGTGAATCAAGGGGTTAAATAATAATGAATGTTATTGCCTAAGTGCCCTATTAAGTATTGTGATCACAGATCTGTGTTCTAGCTAGGTTGTAGACACTTGAGTCCTGCAACTCCCCCTGCATCTATCTCGGCTGAGACTTCATCTGCTTCACAGGTGTTGCCGAAAGGGCCGATAGTTAGGGTTTTGTTGGTGCGTTGTTGAAGCGTTGAACACTGGGTCTGCCCCTGTGGCAACAAATTGTTCTGTTGCTGGGACCTGAAACTGTGATTGTTGGGAACTGAAGAAAAGAGAAATCTTTGTGCGTAGATCTACTGCTATGGTGCGTCGTATTCTACTTGACTCTTGAAGCTCTATACCGAAAGAGAAGTCCGATCTAAAGAAAAGAGGTAAGATCTTAAAGCTTTGTCCTCTAATAAAGGTAAGATAAGTATAAATTTTTGTTTCGAAAGAATGGATCTAGGTATGCTTGATAGATTCTATCCTAGTCTAAAAACTAGGGCACAACTAGAAGAGAGAAGATTTGATATGAATAGATCTGATAGAAATAATAAAAGATATGTTATTCCTATTCATAGAAATAATTTTTGGACTAACAAGTGGATGTAGGATCCTAGAAAGAAATTTGTGCAGGTTAATCACTGTGATCCCAATGCATAATACAAGAAAGGTTGGGGATCGTTTAAGAGAAAAAGAGGATTGACTCTTTGCTATAGTTGCATAAGATATGGACATCTTGCTAAGGAATGTCCTGGTAGAGGCCCTATTTGTCTTTGTTGTAAATTCGTTGTTCATGAAGTTTTGGACTACCCTAGAATGATTGCTAAAGTTTAAAATATGAATATAATACAAGAAAACCATGAGGAAGGTCAAATGACTAAAAATATGCTAGAACACTAGAAATAATCAAAGACTATATTATTGAAGATGAAAGAAACATTGAATGATCACAGAGACATTGGTTTACCAGAGATCTTAAAAGAGAAGGAGTGCATAGAAACAAGAATATGAGACTTCAACATAGACTGTGTTATGGATGCGGAAACACAGGTGAATATCATGATAGAAAGTACTTGGGAAATTTTGGGAAAACCTGTTATGGTTCCTTTATTGGGAGGAATATGACTGTTTAAAGGAAAGATGATAACCCTATGTGGAATACTTACATAGGTACCTATGGTTTCTCATGGGGCATCGACGGAAGAATAATTTGAGGTCATTAAGTTTGTTGAGAACAATGCTCCCTTTGCACTTTTTCTAGGAAGGACTTGCATTTAGAAAGATCAGATCCGAAGGAAAGAAGAAGAGGAAGCTCTAGAACAGAAAAATAAAGAATTAAGAGATTTCATGGCTAGGAGAATAACGCACTTAATAGAATAACAAGAGGACAATTCAAAGCAATCGAGGGCCAGAGACTTAGCTTTCGAAGTTGATAAAATGCAGGAAGGCTTGAAAAACCTATCCATGCAGAAGAGAAGAGAACCTACCCCTGAAGTAATAAGAGAAGAGGTATTCCACTCAAACCCATTGAAAGACCCTCATCAGTGCAAAGTTACTATGCTAAGAGAATAAACAAATAAAAATGGAAAGAGGAACCTAGTAACTCATATCACAGGAAAGAAGGCTAAAAATCTCGGCAAGGACAAAGAAAATCTAGAAAAATTACACGAGGTTCCGGAGAAGACCTCATAGAAAGAAGTCTTGCAGAACATGAACCTCACCGAAATAGCATAACAACACAGACTGGCACTTCGCTATGGTGAATAAATATGACCATTGGAGGCATCCTAACCATTAGAACGACACTCTGGAACGGATAGACATGTAGTTATTTCATTCCTAGCCTCCTTTCCAACATTTGATGTAGCTTGCATCTCTGAATGTGAGTCAAATTCCCTTCTTGGACGAGATACCAAAGGTCATGGAGGCCTCTGCAATGCTTCATTTTGGTATGCCCATTTTCGATCATATGTTTTTCCTTTACCAGCCCCATAATAAATAGATACTAGGATGGTATAATCAGGGTGTATTCCCATGAAAAACTCTGCATAAAAGAGTCTAGCAAAGTAATTTGAAACCTCATCATTCCACGAAAACTTCCCATATGCTTCCAAAAATCTATTATAGAGGTGTCCTGCCATGTTGGGGTGCTTAAAATATTTCACCTTCAACATCTTTCACTTTGGCCCCTCTTTGAAATTAAACATAGAAATTGCATATTCTTTTGAAACTCTATTTTTTACTACTTCCCATTTATCAGGACCCATCACCTCCGACTTTCGTCTCATCATCAGATCGATAAAACTATCAGTTGTTAGCCCTATCTTTTGATATGCATACACAAAGTTCTTGAATGAATGAAAAACAATATCCAAACTTTTCTTACTCTCTCGAGGGAGATCCAAGCACCTCAAATAATTTTTCATCCTTCTTTTAACACATGAGCATCGTTTAAGGGTCATCGCTTTAGTATACCCTTCCCAAGGAATCTCATCACCAACATATGAGTGATAGGTGGACGTAGATGTGTAATCTTATGTTTCTGATAACTCTACCTAAATCCACCTTCACCCTCTTCACCAACATTGGAATATTCATCATAAGCACTCTCTCTTTCATTATCTTCTCTTGCAATAAACTCATCCTCTACACATACACATTTGAAACTAATTACAACATTTAACAAAAACAGAAAACAAACGAAAATAAAATACACACACACACACACACACACACAGCATAAACATAAACACACAAAAACAAAATAAAAAAAATTACTGAACATATTTATTTTCGTGATGCATTCCCTGAATTCTTTAGTGTTGGAGTATCAATGTTCAACCTATCTAAAAATGTTGCATCCATTGCACTATTTTGAGCACATTCTCTAGATGATCTATTCACAGATTCATTTGATAATCTTCTCCTTTGACTATATTTCCTTTGGTCACTACTAGTTTCCCCTCCCAAATTTCCATGTTGTGCTGAGATATGGGTCTCTGATGTCCTCAGAGTCTTGGTCAAAGAAGGGTTTCCTCTTACTCCTTCATTTGATAGCCTAGAGCGTTTGCAAGGAATTTTTGGAGACTCTTATCTCGACATCTCGCCTCGATCTGAATATCCTTTGAAAATCCATGAATATGAAAGTTCATAAGTTATAGAAACATTAAATGAAAATATAATTTATAAAACAACTTGAAGGAATTTAATCATTTATAACAACTTCAAAGAGTCAAAGACATATAATAGACATATAATAGGTATAACTAATTTACAATTCCATTGCATCATGTCCAATAAGGGTCATACAATCAAACTCTCGTTGATTACCATTGTTTAGTGATTGATTCAATTAAGGTTAGTAATAGGTATAACTAATGAAGCTTGTACTTTGTCAACCAATATGAATGGACTAGATACATGGAGAACATAGACATATAGAGATAAGGTATATGTTCTTCCTAAACTGATCCTTATCATTACTAGTTAGGTCAGTGTTTCCATCTTTCATGAAACAAGTTAAGCTTATCCTATATATTTCACCTAATTAAGGTGTGATTAATATCCATATCCTTATGAACAAAAGGTCATTAGTGTAATCTCAATGTGCTTTGTAGATTATATGTGGTTTCATTACTCCATATACGTAATTATTGGAATACTTATATAACTAACAAGGATAAGTAGATGTATTTACCATATTAGTTAGGTTAGTATTGTTTCCATTATACTAATAAGGGTATGCTTTCTGTAATAACAAGATTAATTGAATACAGATAATACATAACAGATAGGATTGTATTACATATAACACCAACTTAAGCAAAGATATGTGATTACTTACTATCATGTAACAATATAAAGTCCTGTTTGTTCAAGCTCTTAGTACTAATCCATTCTATATGCTTATGTTACAGTTTCCATATTAGGTTACTATGATTACACTATATATGAGTAATAAGTATCATTACCTATGCTCTTTATTGGTACTAGTAAGATCAACTTAGCTAACTCGTGTACATAGATTATGGAAATAAGGTAGAGATTAATCAAAGAAAACAACTATACTATTAATCATTTGACACCACAGATTCATTAGTAATGATTACTATGATGATTACGTGAATAAGGAGAAATAATACCAATAGCTAACATGTTGTTGATATACTAAGTGTAATACAAGTGATTACTGATCTAATGGGATTACAAGGGTATTAATAGAAGAGTAAGTCCATGATGTGTTGTTATTGAGTCCTTTGGTCACTATTGATATGATAGTACTGTATAATATTATTAGCATGATGTTCTCACCAAATGATGTCATCAATTATTAGAAAAGAGTATATAATATACAACATAATGAATTCAGCGCAGTGATCAGACCACAATTGTGAATGATTAAAATTTGTCATATTTATAAAGATTAAATACATATTCATGGCACACTATTTGATGGTTGTTTCAGGTAATTTAGGACCTGATACAATTCAAGAACCTAATTGATGGTTTATGTCCTAAAACAATTTTGATTTGTTGTTGAAAATTTTTATTTCCCAAGTGCTAGTATTTAAAGGTTTGTTGATTTTGTGGTTTTAAACACAGAATATTTAAATCATTTGGCATAAATATAATATACACACACTAGAGTATAATATATTAGAACTTAGAATTAAAACGATTCATATTAAAGTTGGAAACATTGACAATTACCTATATTATCCTATATGAAATCTAATGGTATATTCCAATATTTAGATGTGTAGATAGGTGAAGTAAATAAGAATGTGATATTGTTTAATATTAAATAATTTCTAGCACTATTTTGAATGGGTAAACACTCGTCGTTTTATGGAGAAATAATCCCTTTACTTTTGTATTCATGGTTAATATTTCACCTAAAAATCAACACTTCTTAAACTCTAATGACAAATTTATATATTGGTTTGAAGAATTTCAATATTCATGTTATCTAGTTTCTCTTTGAACCAATCAGATTGTTGATAACCCACACACTTATAATTAATTTGTATTTGATGCTAACTTGTGAGATTGGTTTTGGGAAACAAGGATACATCAATCTTTTTTCCATGCAAACTAGATTTACATCAAACTTTGTCAAATAGATTTACATGCACAATTTGAAGTCAAGTGAATTCACTGTGTTTTTAATTCACTGTGTTTAAAAAAACACAGTGAGTTAAAAGCACAGTGAATTAAGCATAGTGAATTCATTATGCTTAATTCACTGTTTAATAGGATAATTACACTAATTAGTCTAATTACACTAATTTGCACTAATTTACACTAATTTGCACTAATTTACACTAATTTACACTAAATTACACTAATTTAAAAAACTATATAACATACATGCGACCAACAACACCACCAACAACATAGCACAATCAATTAAGCACATTGAATTCATTGTGCTTTTAATATATTGTGCTTAAAAAAGAACAGTGAATTAAGTGCTGGATCATGTTGTCATTGGTGCCAATGGTTTGATTGATTGATGTCAAGTGATTGATTGATGCCAAAGGATTGATTGATTGATTATTGATGTAATGTAATATGCATTGTCCTTGATGAGATTGCATATATGAAGATTGATCAATGAGTTGTCATTGATATGATGAAGATGGATCAATGAGTTGTCATTGATACATGATGAAGATTGATCGATGTGGTTTCATTGGTATATGATGCATTGTTGGAAAAATGTATAGATGACTCATTATTGTCTTATCACGATTGTAAGGTGCACAAATGGATGAACTCCAAAGTGGTCCCCTTATGGTGAAATCCCTCACGGGAAGATGCTTTGTGGATTGAGTTATCCTAGAAGAATGGTTGGAGGACCCATGCTCTCATTATTGTCTTATCATGATTGATAAGGTGCATAAATGGATGAACTCCAAAGTGGTCCCCTTATGGTGAAATCCCTCATGGGAAGACGCTTTCCGGATTGAGTTATCCT
>ML835046.1:5770-48945 GCA_009831015.1 Picea engelmannii
AGAACTTGGATCCACAAGTTGACCTTCTCCTCTTGTGAGTTTCAACCTTGTGAGCATCAGAAACAAAACTTGCAAACAATCAAGTCTTCAAAAACCAGTGCTCTGATACCAACTTGATCTAAAAATGAAGAAGACTTGAAAAAATTGAAAATTATTGCAAGTGAATGTTATGTGTTTAAAGAAAAATGATCAGTTTGCAACACTTAAATTTAAGGATTACTTATGCAAATTACACATGGACAGCAGCATAATCATTGAACATAAACACATAAGCACAGCAATTGATAAAGGAGTTCACCCCTCTCTTGGGCTACATCTCCTGGTCCAGCTTCCAATGGATCATTATTATTAATTGCTCAAAAGTGCTCAAAAACATGTCTTACAATGCTCAAACTGACAAACCGACTGCTCCAATGGATTTAGAGCGTCCAAAAACCCCTGTCTGGGCTCTTTCGGCACCTCAATCGGTCGAAAAACGAAGAAGTTAGGCCTCCTGGAAGTCCCCCTCTTCAAGCTTGTTGTCTCTGAATCTACAAAACGCACCCTTCATGAATGAACCTGGCTCACACGCATTTTAAAGCGTAAAAATCCAGCACCGGGCGCAACCGCGCCAACGGTGCAAACTGTAGAATGGTTAAGGGTGCGCCAGCCCCTAACCGCCTCGGCACCTGGGCGTATGGCGCATGTGACCTTGCGCGAATTAAAAGGTGGTTAACCCGTTATAACCGTGCAACTTCTTTCCCGCGCTCCGGTCATATGAAAAACCACGGGCCATGTGAAATAACCCTCCCGTGCATTATATACAATGATATGGGTTACAATATGGATATATGGTATATAATACAAACCGCGCGCGGGTCAATGCAATGGTCATATGTTACATAATGAATCCACGGGTCGGGGCTAGGCCCCGGCCCGACCCCCCTCCATTTGGAACTTTAAACAAACATAAATACATTTTCCCACCGAATGGGCCACGTGTCCTCACACCATTTTCCCATAAACGGACACGTGTCAACTCCTGACTCGCCATCTATCAACCAACCGACATATATCAACCAACCGACATCTGCCACGTCAGACCGTACGGACTGTACCGACTGGTACAGTCAGCATCAAATTTTTTGCCTATTTGGCTTGACGAACAGATAGCGATATCTTCTCCATACGGAGTCCATTTGACAAAGTAAATATACCGCCGGAATCAGGAAGATGAGACGGACGCAATGGCACTGTTTTCGTTGCATTACGAGCACTTTGAAATTTGAGCAAAATTTGATCCCCTGATCAGTTACTCAGAAGTATGGAATGATGGATTGCTAATCCATGGAAACCTCTCATGATGACAGAAGAAGTGTTACTTGGATATGTTTCAGTTTGAGCCTTTCCACGATGTCATGAGATAACAGGAAACAGAAGTGTTGAATTCGGCCATGATATATTGTAATGATCAGAGCTATATGAAGCCTTCGGAGAAAACCAGTGTTCCATGATAGACCAAAGTACATTGAGATCAAGAATTATATTCTATGTGATGAAGTCTAGAAAAGAGAAGTGGTTCTCCAATATATCTCCATAGATGAGCAGATAGCAGATATTTTGGTAAAGCTTATGTCCAAGAAGAAAAGTTTGTGTACTTAAGAAACAAGATGGGGCTCGTGTAGACGAATTCCTTATTGAAAAAGGAAGAGACTACTCCCAGGTTGGGAGGGAGCACTGATATGTTATTCATTTATGGACAATCATTTTTCAGTTTGAAAAATGGTCCAGGATGAGTAGTTTCTTTCCAGTTCGGAAAGTGGTTTGATATTTCTGAGGGATAGGCATTTTCCATTTCGAAAAATGGTCCAGATCGGACAGTCATGTTCGTAATGAAAATGGTCTGATAGATTGATGATGTACCATAGACAGTGATTCCCCTTGTGTCCAGTGTGGGGGAATGGTCTAGGACAGTCATTCTTCTTGGAAGTCACTCTGATTAGTGGCCAGGTAGAATGGTCTGCCTCATCGGGCAGTCATTCTTTCGAAGTTAACAATTGTGAGCAGTTTAGAAGAATGGTTCATCTTGGAGGTTGGTGTAGGACAGTCATTTCCATTAGGAAATGGTTCAGATAGTTATTCCCTAGGGTAGACTCATTCTCTCCAAGTTGCACTATGATTAGTGTCTGAGGAATGGCCCAATTAGGTGAAAGGTCCAGGTTCAGCAATCAAGGACAGGAATTCCCTAGAGCATACTCATTATATCCAGGTTGCATTGATCCGGATTTTATAAGAAGAATGAAATGAATACAGATTATTAACAGATTCTTAACACAAAATAACAGAGATACAGTAAAACTGGTTTTCTATTCAATAATGAAATAAGCTGAAACTGTAAAATGCAACGGAAACAAGCTTGTTGGAATGGTGGCGGCTTATCTCTGAGAAGAGATGTGACGGTTGTGCTCATTCGCAAGAAGATCATTACAATGAGGCTCTAAAGGCCTTTTACAATAAACAGGAATTCCAAAAACCCTATACATCCAAAAACATAACCCTAGGAGATGAAGCACCAAAATTCATGTGGGCCTCGTTTGGGTAAGTTAGTACATTAACTTCTCGGGGTCGTAACTTTTGCATACGATCTCTGTTTTAGGTGTATGATAGCACGTTGGAAATGTATCGTCTAGAAGATTCATTTTGGGGCCTCAATCATTCCTTTGGATATCATTGAGTTGGGACAATCCCAAAAAACCTTCATTTAGGCCCTCAAAACGGCCCTGAAAGTGAAAACTGCTAAAAATAGTAAATTGCCAAAATTGCCAGAAAATTGTTTTGAGCCAGCTGGAAAAGGTGGGTGGCCACTGATATCCATCTGGATCAATCCTCCCTCCTTAGGAAGCAAAGTTCTCCATTGAGTTCATTTCCCCCATCATATGAGGAAATTTCTATTGAATTTGGCCCCGGGTGAGCCACTTGCCTTGGTGCAGAAGCTACCCTGCTTTGACGACTCAATAAAGATGGATCATTTGTTGTTCAATTCCCTTGATCTGTGTGTCCACAATCTGATCATTGGATTCTTGTTGGATGTTTCCAGGGGTGAGCTTTGTTGGTGTCACTTGTTCTGCTACGTCTGAGGTGTCCAATAATGGTGGGAAATAAGGGCGAAGGATATCCACATTGAACACTGGGTGACGGCCAAGGAAAAGAGGAATGTT
Source organism: Picea engelmannii (assembly GCA_009831015.1). Taxonomy (NCBI): domain Eukaryota; kingdom Viridiplantae; phylum Streptophyta; class Pinopsida; order Pinales; family Pinaceae; genus Picea; species Picea engelmannii. Next base: position 8,968 of record ML835046.1, read on the forward strand.
GAGCTCAAAAAAATTATCCCTGAAGGCCTTGGTGATGGTGTACGGCCCATAACAGAGTGGGTGAAGCTTCCGATGGGGTCTTGTAAAGCGTTCTTTCTGCAAGTGAAACCAAACTTTGTCTCCCACTTGAAACTTATATGGCACCCGATGTTGATCATGGCGTTGTTTGTACTTGTCATTGGAATTCAGTAGGATATCCTGAACCTATTGGCATATGTGCTGGATCTGCTCAATGAACCGGGTGGTTTTTTCAGCTTCAGTTGGAACAGGAGATGATTCGGTCGAGGTGATCGCAAGGGTAAGTGCAACATCTATGGGACCCAATGGTTGGAATCCCAACCCCACCTGAAAGGGGTTGTGGTTGGTTGAGCTATGCAGGGCTCGGTTGTAGCTATTCTGGACATAGGGAAGGCTCTCCTCCCATGTGTGAGGGTGCTTTTAATTATACATGTGAAGGATATGCACAACCATTCGATTTACGACCTCATTTTGGCCAACTGTCTGGGGGTGGAAGGTCATGGATTTGGTTAGTTTGGTGTCCAGCAGTGACCAGAGGCTCGACCAGAATGTGCTGAGAAATCGATTGTCCCTATCTGAGACAATGGTTTGTGGGAGTCCAAAATGTAACCAGACCCATTCAAAGAAGATCTTGGTAGTGGCCTCTGTTGTGATGCTCTTCTTGCAGGCAACCAGAATCGTCATCTTACAAAAGCGGTCAACAACCACAAAAACACAGTCATTTCCCCGTTTGGTGGACGGGAGGCCCGACATGTAGTCCATTGAGATGGACTCCCATGGTCTGTCAGGAGTAGTAAGAGGGGTGTACATGCCCTATTTCTTAGTGGTTGTTTTGGAAATAGCGCAAGCAGTGCAGGACCTAATATACGTGTTGACGTCCTGTCGGAGTTTTGGTCAGTAGAAATGTTTTTGTAGCATCGCCATTATATTTTCGATGGCGAAGTGTCCTACCACTCGACTGTAGTGGGATTCCCAGATCATCTTCGCTCGCTCGCTTGATGGAACACAGATATGGCCCAGATGACACAGCAACCCATCCTGAAGATAGAAATTATCGGCAACTATGTTTGCACCCAATATTTGGTAGGTGGTGGTGAAGTCAGGGTCTGTCTCATAGAGTTGGGGCCATCCAGAGGTCTCATGGCCGCAAGAGTCTAGCACGGTGGTGAGTGTCACAACTAGTGGTCTACTAAGGCAATCAGCGACGCAATTGGTGCTTCATGTTTTATACTTGATGTTGAGGTGGAATTGCTGCAAGTATGTGGACCACTTTTGATGGCGGTCATTCTACAATTTTCCTTGTGTCTGCATAAACTGCAGTGGCTTATGATCATTGTGGATGACTGTCTCCTTCCCAAGAATGTAATGTCTCGACTGGCAGCAGTCTTGCACAATGGAGTACATTTCTTTTCCATAAGTAGGGTACTTACGGACAGCATCGGATAGTGTCTCACTATGATAGGCCATGGGGTGGTCGTGATAAGTGAGAACGGTGCCCACAACATAGTCTGAAGCATCTGTCTCGATCTCAAAGGGATGTTGCAGGTTTGGTAGTGAAATTATTGGGGATGAGCACAAGCGTTGCTTCAAATCATCGAACGCTTGTTGTTGGGACTGGCCCCACGCAAATTTTTCCTTACCACCACCCCTGGTGATTTGGCTGAGGGCCCATGCAATATGGGAGAATCCCAACACAAACCTGCGGTAGAAATTGGCAAGGCCCAAGAAGCTTCGAAGCTCAGTGAGTGTGGTTGGGGCTGGCCAGTCATGGATGACTTGGATCTTGGTTGGATCCACATGTACACCATGTTGATCAATGATGTATCCTAGGTAATGGACCCTGTCCATGCCGAAGGATCATTTTTCCAAGTTGGCGTATAGCTTGTGCTGCCGTAGGGTGTGAAAAACCTACTGAATATGATACAACTGTTCGGCCCAATTCTTGTTGTAAATGAGAATGTCATCCAGATACACCACTACAAAATTATTGGTGAATGGTAGCAGGATATTGTCCATCATCCTCATGAAAGTGGATGGAGCATTTTTCAAACCAAAGGGCATGACCAACCATTCAAAAAGGCCTTCCTTTGGATTGATGGTAGTCTTCCATACATCTGTCTATTCTATCGGGACCTGGTGGTAGCCAAACTTCAGATCAATTTTACTGAAGTATTTATCCCCCATGATTTGATCAAGGAGGCCATCGATTCAGGGAATTGGGTATCGGTTTCTGACTGTGATTTTATTTAGACCCTAGTAATCAATACAGAGTCGACAGGTTCCATCTTTCTTATGTACCAGCATGATTGGGCTCCTGAAAGGTAATGAGATTGGATGGATGTGCCTCTTGTGGAGTAGTTCTTGGATTTGTCGCTTGATCTCCTCATTCTCTAACAGAGAGAGATGATAGACTAGCCCATTGGGAAATGGTGCATTGGGGGCAGATCGATGGGGTGCTTGACCTGGTAGTGCAGAGGTACCCCGATAGGTGAGGAGAAGATATCTGAGTATTCTTCCACAACCTTATCTACTTGCTTCTGATGTGTTGAGAGGTTGGCCACAAAGACCCTGGATGTGGTTGTGATCTTTCGCTTATTTTGAGAGCGAATCACGAAGAAGACAAACTTCCCCGTCTGAGAGATGACCTTCTTGCATTGCTTAGCAGAGATCAAAGAAGTAGCACTAGGTGGGACTACCTCAGGTATCCTGTACAATTTCTTGTTCAAAGCAATAATAACACTACGAGGCCTAGACTCATATACAACATGGCGTTTCCATAAATAAGGTTGGTCCAAAATAACATCACAAACTTCGAGAGGAGCAACATCACACAATACCTCATCTTTGAAGGGCTTGATGTCGTATGACAGTCGACACTGTTGGCTGACGCAGAGATCGCTTCCTTAGCGGAGCCATCCAATGGTGTAGGGTTGTGGGTGAGGCGTTGTGGGTAGGGCCAGTCGTTTGATGACCTCTGCAGAGATGAGTTTCTTCTGGCTACCGCTATCAATGATGAAGTGCAATGGGGTGCCTTTTACCCACATTTATGAATGGAAGAGGCACTCTCCTTCTTCTGGCTCGTCTGGTTCACCAAGATGGAGCTTGGTGGTAGAAATGGTGGCACTAGGTTCCGCGTCAATGATGTGTCTTCCCCTTTCTGGTTCTGGCTCAGAGTCAGATTTTGCATCTGATTCAGAGGTTTTCACTTCGGCCACTAGTGACTTCTTTGAACGACAATCAGCAGTGTTATGCCAAGGGCTCTTATGGAAGTCGCACCACTTCTCGGTATCTTTATTTGTCTTTCCAGTGTCCTTCTTTGCTTGTGGATTTGACTAGTTGTCCTGATACTTCCCATCTTTTCTCTTTCCTTTGTTTTGTGGGTTGGGGCCGCCCTTTCCTGGATTTTTTTGTGAGGGGTTCCCAGGCCCAAATTGTCGCGTCTTTTGTTTGAGCTTCTGCTCGATTTTGACAGCATATCGGTAGGTCGCACCCAAGGATGAGATGTCTAGAAATTCCATTTCAGTCTAGATGTATCTATGCAGAGCACCGCGATACTTGAGCACCAAATGTCACTCTGAATCTTTGATACCCATCTTGGTGTGCAAGGTATGGAAGATATTTGTGAAATCTGGAACTGCTTGGTCTCTTTCTTGCTGCAGTGTGGTCCATTTGGTATATAAGTCATCATAACTTCCAATGGGGTAGTATTGTTCCTTAATAGAATCCTTGAAGGAATCCTAGGTGGTTGTGACAGTAAATAATGAGGGTTCCTCTATTTCCTTTTGCTCACAGAACGTTTCCCACCAATCTTTGACATGGGGAACGGCTTTGAGGAGTGCAAAAGTAATATTTTCTCTATTCGAGAAGTTATGAACAGAAAAATACCCTTCTAGTAGATTCAACCACTTGTCTATAGCATATGCGTCTATCTGACCTTCAAATATAGGAATATCGAAGTTTATTTTTACCTTGAAGGGGGTGGCGCCTCCTCTTGAAGAAGATGTGTCGCATGTTGGTAGTCGCCGAAGGATTTGCGTGAAACTATCCATCATCTCGTTCCTTTGTTGTATGAGGGATTCATCAATAAACAGTTTGAAAGGATCTCCTATCTCGTCATCTTTCTTTTCTCCTACCATGAGATCTCGCTTGGGCGTGCGAGAGATTTTGTCCTCAAGAGAAACAAGCTCAAGACCCAACTCTTTGTACTCTGACCTCGTTGGGGACATGCATTAAGACGACAAGGAGCAGACCGCTCTGATACCAATGATATGGATTTTATGAGAAGAATGAAATGAATACATATTATTAACAGATTCTTAACACAAAATAACAGAGATACAGTAAAACTGGTTTTCTATTCAATAATGAAATAAGTTGAAACTATAAAATGCAGCGGAAACAAGCTTGTTGGAATGGTGGTGGCTTATCTCTGAGAAGAGATGTGACGGTTGCGCTCATTCACAATCATATCATTAAAATGAGGCTCTGGAGGCCTTTTACAATAAACAAGAATGCCAAAAACCCTAGACATTCAAAAACCTAACCCTAGGAGATGAAGTGCCAAAAGTCATGTGGGCCCTGTTTGGGTAAGTTAGTACATTAACTTCCCGGGTCGTAACTTTTGCATACGATCTTTGTTTTAGGCGTATGATATCTCGTTGGAAAGGTATCATCGAGGAGATTCATTTTGGGGCCTCAATCATTCCTTTGGATATCATTGAGTTGGGACGATCCCGAAAAACCTTCATTTAGGCCCTCAAAATGGCCCCGAAAGTGAAAACTACTAAAAATAGTAAATTGCCAAAATTACCAGAAAACTGTTTTGATCCCATTGGAAAAGGTGGGTGGCCATCGATATCCATCTAGATCATGCACTATGATTAGGGCTGGAGGAATGGCCCAATTAGGTGAATGGTCCAGGCTCATAAATCAGGGACATTTATTCTTCTATGCTTGATAAGAATAGTCCAGATAGCCCATGGTTTATGTTTTACCTTCTGAGGGAAGATGCTCTTCCAGATATCACAAATGTGAGTGGAAGGATGGACCATATGACTCATTTTATATCATAATATTTTTTTATGCAGGTTGATATCAAATGATATGACTGTTGTGGAGATTGTATGTCTCTAGACAGTAGATGTATGCTATTGTGGTGGATGTGTTCCACTGGTTGTGACTATGTTCCACTGATTAAGTAGTCATGTGCTACTTGGTGTGGTTGTGTACCACTGGATAGTAGTTGTGTACTACTATGGATAGACACAATTTTGTTCTATTGGTTGGCATTGTTTTGATTGCCATGAATACTATCAATAGTGTTGGAAATGATTACCAACTAGATGGATAGTCAGTGTGTTGGTGGACAAACATTCTCAAGGTAGAAAATGGTCCATAACATTTATTCTTCTAGGAAGTATGTCCGGATTAGAAGAATATTCCTTGTATCCCATGGCGTGGCTTCCAACATCTTGTTGGAATAGTTATTCTTCTAGGACATATGTCTGGATTAGAAGAATGGTTATATCACTCTATGGATTAAGTGACTTATTCAGCATCATGTCTGATTACTCAGATGGAGTATGGCTTTGAAAGATGATGCAGTTGATGCTATCATATGATACTAATAGTAATGATTGTGCTCGTAATATGATCATGAGATAGCTTGTGTAGCTATGATGATGTTATCTGTTGAATGATATGTTTATGCTCAAGATCATTTCATTTAATACCTCCCTGGCTAGGAGGGAGTTTTGATATTTTGGTAGCTGCGAGAGGTATTAACCTCCATGTGTAACCTTGACAAGACTAGAATATTCTGGGAAGCAAGAGAAACCCTAAAAGCCTTGGACATAATCCTAGAAGACAAATCAGCTAAAGATATTAATTTAATATTGATTTTTTTCCCCCGGGAAGAGAAATCGGCCCAGACAACCAAGAAGGAATAGTATAAATACCGAACGCTAGATCTCATTTAGCACACACATCTCACAACTACAGAAATTCAGTAAGTGCACAAGTTTGGGGAGTAGATGCAGTTGCAGCTACTGCAACTAGTATTTTTGGTTTTAGGCTTGAACTTTCTCTTGGTTATGCTTTGGACTTTCTACTTGGTACGCTAGCTCTAGAGAGTGGTACGCTACCTTGATTGGATTTTGGACCTATATTTTGCTTCCGGAATTATTCTCTCTTTCGAGGTTAAGGTGCTTGGGGGTGGCTTCGGCCTATGGTTGGGTGATAATATTTCTATATTGTCTATGGTTAAACAAGCACACATATTATTTCTAACAGAAACTAGGGGTAGATTAAGGATAGAATCCATCAAACATTGGTTGGAAATGGCATAGTATTCATACATTAGTGTTTGGAGCTTCCATGAGCACCCAACAATTCTACCAAAATATGTGAGAAGTGATGTCTCCTGAGAAAAAAATGTAGGTAGGTCATGATTACAAATAAATACTTTTCAACAAAAAATCACAAAGGCACACCATGGAAGCCACCATTGGCTCAAGCGAGTGAAATATTTAGCAAATAAACAATAGAGCGGTTAGTTTTAGAAGCTTATCAACCCAACCTGATTTCTTCCTAAAAAATATGTTATATTATGAACCAAAAAAATTGTTGGTGAAGAAGTATTTCAAAGGAAATTTAAACTAGAGAAGAAAATCATACTTAGAACAAGAATTCATAAATCAAGGGTTAGCAAAGAAATTTGTAGAATTCTCTCATGATGAAATTCAAACATTGGAATCAAAAGGACTCAAAGGGGAAGAGGAAGGAGGTTTCAACTATGATGCATTAGAGAAAAGCATAGCCAAGCAAGGCAAAAGAAAACCTATAAAAACATTGATGAACCCAATTGACCTAGAAGTACAAACAAGAGAAGGATAGGACCAATGGAATGAAGTAATTGACCAACATGTCAATGAATATATTCAAACATTAAAGTAGAAACCCAGACAAGGGAACAATTAAGAATCCAAAGGAACAAGAAGAAAGAGGTACTTAGAGAAATGGACAAATAGATATGGTATCCACTATTAAATAAGGAAAAAACAAACCATGTATAGGAAAAAGTATACCTCATAAAAAAGGAGGAAACTCCCAAGACAAAACCAAGAACATGATGCAAAATAAAGCTTGAGCAAGTAACTACAATCTATAGTAAAAAGAAACTTAGGCCAATAGAAAAGGGGGGAAGTATAAATCAAGAAAGGACATAAAATGAAGAAGGCACTAAAAAAAGGCCTACCTAGTTATCAAAACCAAACATGGTGCGAGACAAAAAGAAGTAATTGATGGAAGCACTAAATGAAACATAAAGGGAAGAAATAATAAAAAAATTGAAACCAAATCCCCAATTAAGACATGCAAAAATGGTATAGACATGAAATTCAAGAGAAAGAACTAAGAAGACGAAAAGAGAAAAACAAAAACCAATCCAATCTTAGAACCTTGAAGAAGAGTAGGAATCGATCTGACAAAAACTAAACAAGTGGGACTAGATCAAGGAGTGAGAGCTCAAAAAGAAGGAAGCAGAACAAAAAGAGCACATCACACATAAGAAAAAATTGAAAAAGAGACAAGAGAAAGAAAAGAAAGGATAAGGCCACAACAATGAGAAATTTGTAAAAGAAAAATCAAGAAAGAACAGATAAATAAGACAAAAGAGTAGAAACCAAAGAAAAGAAAAACAATAGATAAAAATAAAAGCACTCTATAGTGCCAAGTCATTGGAAAGACAAAAAGGAATAAAGATAGAGGAAGAACGAGAATAAAATGACCAAGGAGATAACTATTTAGATAAAAAAAAAAAGTGTACACAGGCCAAATAAAACTCCACAGTACTTGGAGGTTTCATATTATTAATTCAAAATGTGGATACATTTTATATATATACGCGGATAGACAGTTAAGCAGTGGATAGACAGTTAAGTGGTGGATAGTTCTGAGCGGTTAAATGAACTACGGATAACTGCCAGAGGAAAAACGAATTGTAATTGTCGGAGGGTTAGTTAACATTCCCCCCTTAATCCGAAGGGACATTTGTCATCCCAAGCATCATTCGAAATTTTTCAAATTTCTCTCGACCCAAAGCTTTAGTAAAGATGTCTGCAATTTGCTCTGAAGTGGAACAATGATTGAGATGAATGGTTTTGGCCTCAACATGATGTCGAATCAAATGATATTTAGTGTTGATATGTTTGGTTCGATCATGGAATTTAGGATTTTTGGCCAATTGTATTGCAAAAGTATTGTCAACAAAGAGAGGCGTCAAAGTCATTTGTTTCTCCTACAAGTCTTCAAGAATTTTCCGAAGCCAAATGATTTATTTTGTAGCTTGAGCTGTTGCAATGTATTCGGCTTCAGTTGTAGAATCAACAGGAACTGATTGCTTTCATGATTTCCAAGTGATGACTGATGATCCAATATTCATCAAATAACCCGAAGTAGACACACCATGCTCTTTATCTCCGTCAAAGTCAGAATCTGAATAGCCAATTAGATGGAAGTCTGGAACTTTAGAATATTTGGTGCCATATGATTGAGTGCCTTTTAAATATTTGAGCACTCGTTTTGTTGTTGTCCAATGACCTTCACAGGGTTGATGCATAAACCTAGAAAGTATTCCTACAAAAAAAGTTATGTCAGGACGAGTAGTAGTAAGATAAATTAAACTTCCAACAAGTTGTATGTACTTTGTTGGATCTTCAAATGCACTACCTTCATTTTAAGTAAGCTTTAGATTCTTCTCCATTGGATTAGAAACAGGATTACAATCCTTCATTTCAAATTTGCTCAATAGTTCTCCAATATATTTCTTCTGAGAAATAAAAATGTGCTTCGTTTTTTTATCTACTTTGATCCCTAGATAATAATGTAGTAATTCCAAATCTGTCATATCAAAAACCTTTTGCAACTCCTTTTTAATAAATTATATATAATCATCATTATTTCTTGTGATAAGAAAATCATCGACATAAACAACTAAATATACAACTGATCTTCCAACTTTCTTAACAAATAAAGTTGCATCATCTAGATTGAAATGCTTATAATTCAACTTGAGAAGATGTTCAGTTAACTTTCCATACCAAGCACGAGGTGCTTGTTTTAAACCATACAATGATTTTGTCAATTTGCATACTTTATGTTATTTTCCTTTAACAGAAAAACCCTCTGGTTGCAACATATAAACATCTTCTTTTAAATATCCATTTAAGAAAGCAAGTTTTACATCCATGTGATGTATTTTCCATCCTTTTTGAGCTACAATAGAAAATAAAGTTCTAATAGTGCCCCATTTCATTGTAGGAGCAAATGTTTTTGTATAATCAATACCTTATTTTTGTGCACACCCCTTTGCTACAAGTCTTTCTTTGTGATTATCAAGAGAACCATCAGCTTTATATTTAGTTTTATAAACCCACTTACTACCAATTGGTTTGATGCCAATAGGAGGATCCACCAACCTCCAAGTGCCATTTTTAATAAGAGCACCATACTCTTTTTGCATTGCATCTTTCCATTCATTACAACTAGTGGCTTCTTCAAAAGTAGTAGGTTCATTAACAGCAGAAAAGTTTAACTCAAATTCACCATACCTTTTTGGAATTGTCTTGGTTTGTGTTGATTTGCATACTGATTGTTGCAATGTTTGCTCAATTTCAAGAGTCTTTGAAATAAGTTCTTCGGGACCATTATTATCCTCCAATTTTTCCTCAGTAGGAACATTATTATCAACCAATTGTTCTTCTACAGAAACATTATTATCATCAAAAAAATTGCTATCAACTAATTTTTCTTCATTCTTTGATGTGGTCTCCTTCTCTGGTGTTGTTGAAGGAAAATCCACAGACTGGTCTAGAATATGAATCCCCCCTTCAAAATGTGGAATATCATTATCCCATTCATAATAAAATTTCTTGGAAGAGAATCTATCCAAATGATTGAGTTGCCTATCAATAGTAGAAGCATCTTTAGCAAATTCGAGAAAAACAACATATCTTGAAACAACAAATTTTTTGTTTTCCTCATCATACAATCGATAAGCTCTTGAGGTATTAGAATACCCCAAGAAAAGACATTTGCGACTTCTTGCACACAATTTGTCGCGTTGTTGTTTAGGAATTAAAGCATAACATGGAGAACCAAAAACTTTGAAATGTTGAACAGCAGGAAGATGATTATACCACAATTCATAAGGGGGCTTATTATTGATGGCAGTAGAAGGACAATGATTGCGAATATAAATGGCACAAAGAACTGTCTCTCCCCAAAAAATCAACCTGACATTCTGAAAAAATATCATTGACCTTACCATATGAAGCAAAGTTATGTTCATGCGCTCTGCTACATCGTTTTGTTGTGGAGTATAAGGAACGATGGTCTGATGTTTAATACCATTATCTTGTAAGTAATTTTCAAATTCATTAGAGGTGTATTCACCACCATTATCTGATCATAGAGTGCCAATATTAAGTTGAAAATCATTTGTAATCCATAAATGAAAATTCTTAAAAGTTGCAAAAACCTGAGATTTCTCTTTCAACAAATAAACCCAACACATCCTGGTGTAGTCATCAATAAAAGTCAGCAGATATTTATTACCATTTGAAAACTGAATAGGCATGGGCCCACAAAAATCAGAATGTATGAGACCTAATTTTTTGGAAGCTCGTGAAGTAGATCCATAAAAAGGTTGTTTACAATGCTTCCCTAAAATACAAGCATTACATGGAGAAAGCTTTCTTGGAATAATAGGAATCCCTTGAATACCTTGTTGTTTCATAATCCGAATACTATCATAATTAATATGACCAAAACAAGCATGCCACAACAAGATGGAAGACAAAGTATCACTATGTTGAGCCAAAAGAGCTGAATTAGATTGAAAAGAGGGTGTCCCTTTAAGTTTTAAAAGTTTGTCTTCTTCAACACCGGTCATAACAATCACCTGATCAGATGATTTTATTGTTTCAATTATACCATCAAACATATGTATAGAATGTCCTTGTTGCCTGATATGTATGAGAGGCATCAGATTTATTTTTAATTGAGGAATGTAAAGAACATCATGCAAAATATAATCAGCAAGTCCTGGTAGGCGAAGTCGAATAGATCCAATTCCTGAAGGCTTTAACTGGGACTTATCGGAAAAATAAACTATTCCATCAATGTGATTACTGAATGTCTCAAAAAATTCTCTTATGAAGGTCATATGGCAAGTGGCTCCAATATCTAAAATCCAAGTGTCTTCCCAAGAAGCAAAAGAAGTGCTTAAAACTTCAATGATACTAAGATTACAATGTGCAACAATATAGTTGGCAGATTCAGGTGGTTTTCCTTTGTCTAGAGGTTGTTTCTCTTTCTTCTCACTAATCCTTTCCCAAGGAGTGCGACAATGAGAAGAGGTATGACCCATTTTACCACACCTATAGCACTTAAGAGATTGTTTATCATTCTGAAAATGTTTTTGTTGTCTATCATCTTGTTGTTTGTCTCTTTGATGATAATGACCCCCTGCCTCTAAATGGTCTCCTACCACGACCTCTGTTACTATTGTCAAATCTAGCATACTCTCCTCTAGGTTTCTGCTCTTTCTGTGCAAGACACAAAGTCTCAACTGTGGAAGTGGAAAAAGATTCCTTCTTCCCAAAAGCTTTCTCTCTTTCAGCAATTTTGTCTACAAGTTTATCAAAAGTCATGGCTTTCATATGTCCACTAGATTGAAGAGACTCTAAGTAGTGTGAATAGGTAAGATATAGGGATTTAATAAATGCAGTAAGTTGTAAATCAACTATGACACCAGTTGAGTCAATATCATGAAAAAGAGCTTTAATTTTAGAAGCTAACTTCATGGGATTATTATCTTTCAGTTCCAGATTAAACAACTTCATCAACAATTGTATAATTTCCAGCTCTGAATGGGAGTCATAAAGATATTTTAATTTGTCTAATGCTTTAAACGTTGTGGTGCTGGAAAGAATATGTCGGCCTACCTCTTCAGTGACTGAGGCAGAAATTAAAGCATGTGCCTTTTTATCTTTACTCTTCCAAATTGCAAGTTGCCTGGCATCTGTAGGTTTCTCTGGGTCATTGTCATCCTTACCTTCACAAATTTCCTCCCATAAATCATTAAAAATAAGAGTATTTTTTATTTTTCGAAACCATTCTTGGTAATTTTCTTGTCCGGAGAGCACTACTCCCACAATTGATACTAATGAATGCAATGAATGCAATGAATGCATTGTAAACTAATCTTTGTAAATGAAATTCCACTTGCACAAGAAAAACAAAATAGCACAACACCTTCGACCTTGGCTTCTTTGTACACTGCTCAGTACACAAGCCCACCGCTTTGCTACTCCACTACGATCTCCCTTGCAACGAGACCATTCATGCACAAACCAGCAGGGAACAAAAATGACCAGCAAACAACGGTTTTAACAGGTTGCTCCTCTCGAATCTGGAGCTTCTTCGCCAATGCTTCACGTGCACTCGTTGTCCCTCTCACGCAGACACACAAAATAACATGGAGTCGCCAATGCTTCATGCAAACTCGTTGTCCCTCTCACGTAGGCACGCAAAATAACATGGAGTCGCCAATGCTTCACGCGCACTCGTTGTCCCTCTCACGCAGACACACAAAATAGCATGGAGTTTAAAAAACGTGTTTAAAAAAAACATGTCTCTGATACCACTGTACACAGGCCAAATAAAAATCCACAGTACTCGAAGATTTCATATTATTAATTCAAAATGCGGATACATTTTATATATATACGCAGATAGACAGTTAAGCAGTGGATAGACAATTAAGCGGTGGATAGTTCTGAGCGGTTAAACGAACTGTGGATAACTGCCGGAGGAAAAATGAATTGTAAATGTCGGAGGATTAGTTAACAAAAAGTATAGTCGCTAATTAAGAAGCTCAATATAAATAAGAAAAGAAGAGGGAATAAAAAAGGAAGAGATAAGAATAAAGGAGTAGGGAAGAAGAAAAGAAAAAAGAAGAAGAAATGAGGGAAGAAGAAGAAAAATAAATAAAGGAAGGAAGGAAGAAAAAAGGTAAAAAAGAAAAAAAAAGGAAGAGAAAAGAGAGGCAAAAAAAAAGGAAAAAAGAGGGGAAAAGAAAGAAGAGGATCAATCTAAGGAAGAAAAGGAAACAAAAAGAATGGAAGAAAACAACAAAATATAAAAACCTCCAAAGTAAAATAGGACCCAACTAGCAATCAAGCAATTATCCAAAACCTGAGATAGAGTTAGATGCAATAGTCTAACCCCTATCATGGAGATTCACACCAAATACAGAACCAAACCCAAAGTAATGCAAGTTCCTAGGAAAAAGAAGAAAACATACACAAAATATGTAGCAGCAAGCCAACAAGCTACAAGTTAATCTACATAATACACTTCCAACAACCTAAAAGTCAACCTATAGAATCCTTCAACTAATCTGAGTTCTAGTCATCATCTATACCCAAATCGACATATGTTCCAGTTTTTTTTAGTTATCCAACTTGGAAGATAAGAGTGTCGTACATAGGCTTTGCTTCTCTGAAGGTTGTTTGCTACAACCGAATGCTAACACCTAGTGGGGTTGTTATCCAATCGTGGGATGGCGACAAGTTAAGCCACACATCAATATTCAATTTTTCAAGGCATGTTTTTAGGAGTGAGGTCACATGCAAGTTTTAGGTGATTTTGATAAAATAAGGTTACATACCAGTTTTAGGGGACTTTAATTAAATATGTAAATATAAATTTACTTATTTAAATATGTAAAAATTTTCTTTTACAAATAGAATATATAGATTTTAAAAATGTTCTTTCACAAATGGAATATATAGATTGTTGCAATTTACACTTCAAAACGTTGAATATATTTATCGAGCAACTTAATAGTAAAAAAGTATTTGTACATAAAAAAATAAAAATAAAAATGTTAATCAAAATATTGTAATATTATTTCAAAAGGATGATGATGTATCTCAACTATTAGTTTTAAATTTATTTTAATTTTCATTCATAAATATATGAGGAAAAATGGTATTTCCTATACTTATTTATAGTTTAATTTCGATGAATATAGTAAACAACACATTATATTAGCATTTGTTATTTGTTATTATTAAGTTAAATCCTTTCAAATTTGGTTAATTTGATTTTGAGTTAGCAAAATTTAAGGTTTAAATGTAAATATGTGCATCGATGTTTTCAATGTGTTCAAAAAGGATTGAACTTATCACTCATTTTTTTTATCATCGTAGTTTATCTATTTACAATTTTATTTGAGAATATTTTTTTTTCAAGTAGAATAAAAGATATTACAATCGTTCATATGGCCTTTACAAGCCCCACAAAACTTAAACATGTCCGACAAGATCCCTTGTCCTTTACAGACCCCTTCTCAAAATTGACATGTCTTACAAAACCTTCTACATCTTTTAACAATTTAGGTAAAAATTCTCTACAGCCGCTATACACATTAGAATTATGTTTATTGACTGACATACATACTACAATCATAATGTAAAACATTATTTAGAAGTGAAACTCTTCGCTTCTACTTCCACCCCTTCCCTATACTCATAATAAGAAAATCTTCCTCTGTGAAGCTCCAGAGATTCCTTGGAAAGTTCAATAGCTTTGGAGTTTAGCTCCCTCAAGATGTGGTGAAAGGACAACCATTCAAATGCTTGAAAGGTGAGTCTAATGTCCCTTAAAATATTTGACAGGTGAATGTTTTGTATATTGACTCTGCACTGAGCCCATTCAATAACCAGTTTGGAATCTCCCATCACTTGAAGTTTGCGGAGACCTTTCTCCTTTGCCACATTCAACAAAGTCCATAGAGCAATGAATTCAACGATGTTGTGGTTCCTCTTCCTAGGGAATACCTGATATGTATATAGTGATATTGATTGAAGAAGAGAACCACATCCACCCCACACATAGGAGGATGTTCTTGAGAAGCCTCGTCAAAGAAACCCCACAGGGTCTCAAAGTCCATCTCAGGAAAAATTGGGCTTCTTTGCTTTGGCTCCTTGGGATCAGCTTTGAACTCTGAAGCCTGGCTTAAAGTTACTGAGGTTGTAACTTCTAGGGGTACCAGAGTATATTTGAACACTGCTGAGTTACGAGCCCACCATATATTATTAACCAGAAGACTAGTAGGAACAGGGAGGAGGAAAGTGACTTGTCCATAAACCAGTTTTTGACAAAGTCCTCGAGGTTGTCACCCTTCCATAAGGATGTGTCTCTAAGCTTGTCCTTTACTAAGCCATAAACAGCACATGCATAAGAGCATGAAACGAACAAATGAGAAATTGTTAATTTCTTTACTTTACATAACAGAAATTGATTGTTCCCAATCCATCCTCGTTTGGTTCCATTATCTCAGGTAAGAAGTTTGTTGTTCAAAACAAGCCAAAGGGATAGTTTACATCATAGGGGAGCTTTGGTCTTCCATAGTGGCTTCCACCACCAGATAGTGGGGGCATCAACCCTATCCCCAAAGACAACTTTATATCTTAGCTTAGCTATAAAGTTACCTCCTTTTGGATTAAGGGACCAACAGAAGGAGTCCTTCATGCCAGGGTTCAGGTAAATATAATTTTCACATAAAAGGTCCAGAAACGAATCCCATTCTTCAACTAGGTTCGTTGGAATTTGTAGCCCACATTTTTCCATCCTTCTTTGTCTCTGGGCTGAGGGGAACCTATACAGGCATCAACTAAGGAGAATATACATTCTTCCCTTAGATGAAGTATCAGGGGCTCTGACAATATGAATTGGTTCCCCACACTTAACCAAGGATCTTTGCCTAGCCGCACTTGTCTCTCGTCACCAATATTCCAAACCATGAAGTCTACGACCAGGGGAAAGGCCTCCACCAGGGTCTTCCAAACTATTGATCCCTTAGAATATTTCATGGGGGATATGAACCAATCCACAATGGAAAGAGATGACATATATTTGGAGTACATTACATGAGCCCAAAGTGAATTTCTTTGGGTGAGATGCCAAATTTTTTTATCCGCAAGTGCCCCAGTGAAAATGCATATGTTTTTCGAGCCCCAATCTCCCATTTCCTTGGGTGTTGCAATGGCGGGCCACTTAGCCAAACAGACTCCTTCATACTAGATATATTTAAAGCTCAAACTTTTTATTTTATCTAGGACACCTCTTGGGATGGCCATAATTGAATTCCAATAGACTGGTATACTTTCCAAAACAGACTTTATAACAACCAATATGCCACCTCTAGATAGCAGTATGTTCATCCAAAGGGAGATTATTGCCTCTACTTTCCTGATAATCCATCCCTAGTCATATTTCCTATACCTATTAGGATTAAGGAAAAATTTCATATATTTGAAACCTTCATCCAAGTTATTTTTCAAGATTGGGATCAGATCCTGCATCATTAAAGTGTCTTCCTCCGATACGTTATTGAGTAGAGCACATGATTTTTCATAATTGAAGGCCATCCCTATTTCCCTGTAGAACATATCTAGAATTCCCTTCAATGCCTAGAAGTCCCTTCTAGAACCAATGGTGTAGCAAAAAACATCATCTACAAAGAGTAGATGGGATATTTCCTTAGACTCAGAAACATTTATGCCCTTCAAAAGGTGAGAAGAACGAGCCTCCTTGATCATTATGCTTAGACCTTCTACCACCAATAAAAACAATAAAGGAGACAACATACATCCTTAGCAAAGCCCCCTAGAGGCTTTGAAGAATCGAGAATGGTCACCATTGATCATAATCTCTAAGGAGGCACTTTGGAGACATCCCATGATCCAATTTACCATGTTTACGTTAATTTCGACTTGGAGTAGAGCCAACCTAAGGTAGACCTAATTGACTCTGACATAGGCTTTCGAAAGGTCAAGCTTTAGAATGGTTGCCTTGAGATTCTTTTTCTTGACTATGTGAAGGACCTCTTGAGCCATTGCTACCACATCATGAATCCACTTGTTAAGAAGGAATCTGAATTGTTCTTCACCAATAACCTTCCCTAACAAGGGTCTCAACCTTCTTGCGATGATTTTGGTGATCAGTTTATATATTACATTGCAGCAGGATATGGACCTAAATTCATTGAAAGAGGATGCATCCTATTTTTTTTGGATAAGGAATATAAAGGTAGCATTTAGGGCACCATTATTCGTCCAATTCTTCGAGATTATTTTACCACTGCAAGAAGGTCATCCTTGAGGAAGTCATAAAATCCCTTGTAAAACTCCACCATGAACCCATCAGGACCAGGGATTTTCCCATTATGCATTGATCTTAGAGTTGAATTTAATTATTCTTCTATAACATATTCATTTAGGGATCTATTCATTTCTTCAGTAAAAAGAGATGTGATCTTGGTTACCACCTCGATATTTCCCTAAATGGGGTACCCGGTTGGTTCTACAAACAATTTTTCAAAATTATCTAGCACCAGCTTCAACCTTCTCCTGGAAAGAACTCACCATAGAGCCTTCTTTGTTTTGAATAGTCCAAATATAATTTCGGTTTTCGAGATAGTTAGCAAACTGATGGATCCACAAGGATCTTCTCTTCTAGCACCATTCCATCTCCTCAATATTAAGCCAAACATTCCTTCTTTCTTCTAATTCTTTCAGCTCCTCCAGGAGAGATTGATTCAGACTATTTTTGTCGGTTCTACTTCTAATATGAGCCAACTTTGCTTCAATATCTATAATGTTCCTGAATTTCCGAGCTCTCCAAATGGGCAACCACTATTTTATGGACTCCTTCACTTTTTTTATTGGTTGCAAACCGATCCATCATAGAGGAGGGACTCTCAGGAGAGAGTTTGACCAAATTTTATGTCACCAATTTTCTAAAGTCTTCCTCCTCGAGCCAAACCTAACTGATTTTGAGCGGGGTCGAGGGAGCTTCGATACCGAATTTCCATGCCAGAGAGATTGTCCTATGGTCTGAGCTCCTACCCTCTTCTACCATGGATTTAAATCGTATACCTAGGTCCAAGAAGGCCTCTAATACTATAAATTGGTCAAATCTTTTAGCCACTTCTCCTTCCCCTATCCTGATATTTCTCCAGGTAGAAATAAGTTTTTTCGGCTCGACATCTACCAATTTTTGAGTTTTCAAGAAGGAGAGAAAGAAATTACTCTGATGGTCCATTATAGGATGAGGCCCCCACACCTCTCAGAGGGAGAGAGTGAAATTCAAGTCACCTCCAAGAATTATCAACTAGTCTTTGAATAAGTCAATAGAAGCTAAGGCTTCCCAAAACGAAGGACGTTCAAAATACGGACCATACACGTTAATTACTATAATAAACAAGGGAGAATCTTTGTGGTGAAGTGTTACAGAGATGGTCGACCAAACTACCAAAGAAGAAAGAGCCTTGAAGTCTGGACTCCACCCTAGAAGGAGACCCCCTGACAAGCCATCTGAATCCACCGAACTCAAATTCCAATTCTTTAGCCCCAATCTTAACAAATTCTCAGCAGTAACCCCAAGACACATGGTTTCTTGAAGGAATAAAACATCAATTCTGAGGCTCACAATGAGTCGCTTGAGGGATATATTTTTAGGGGGGGTACCCCACGATAGTTAAAAGAGAGGAAAATAATTTGGAGGGATGGGGAAGGGCTTACCCATCTCTAAGGGCCCTGGAAATGATCTTTTGGATGCCTTTTCTAATTTTTATAGTTTCTCTCTCTTGAGCCTTGGATATATTAGATTTTATTCCTGTCTGGGAGGATTGGGTAGGGTCAAGGGCTAAGCCTCCCTTCGAGGGAATCGATCCAGAGGAGCGAGACTTGGAGCGAAAGGGCATACCCTTTTCCCTATGAAGAAGAGAGGGGATGGGAAGGGGAGAAAATGGGGAGAGGGGCCTGACCTGGAGAGGCAAAGGAACATGGGATATAAGGGACAAGAGCCAAAATGGGAAGGGGAGATGGAACTAGTGAAGGGAAGATAGACGAGGAAGGAAATATTGAGTTTTCTCTAGTCTGTTCCAAATATTCTTTGAGGATTGCACGATCCTCAATCCTAGGAGAGGGGTGGGGACGTGAGGGTGGAGAGGAGGGGAAAGGGGGAGAGGATTTATTAACACTTTTATCAAAGGAGACTTCAAACTATCAAAATCCAAAGAATTAACCTTGTTTCCTTCACTCCCAGGTGGTGGGGGAAACATCCCTGGATCTCTCCCTGTCTCCTCATTCTGGAAACCCTAAGAAATGTCCAGATTCAGATTGAACATGGTCTTGAGACCTTCAACTGACAAAACCTCCACAGGAATTTGATGCCCCACCATATGTTTTGGCCTCCATACCTTGAATGGTGAATTAGCCGATGGAACCACGTTTAGACACTGTGCTCTTATGTGACCAATTCCATGACAATTGTGGCACCAAAAGGGAATCTTCCAATAGTCCACTTTTTGGTTCCAATTTTTGTCACCCATGACCATTTCAAGGCTTCCAATCAGACCATCCCAAATGCCCACTTCAACTTGGATCCAAGCTCATCTATGGTCCTTCTTTAAGGCCCAATTCGGCTCGAGTTCGACAAAAGTACCTAACTCTTTTCCAATCACCTCCAAGGAATCTCTGGACCAAAAATATAAAGGGAGTCTAGGAAGAATGGCCCAGACCTTCATCCTTAAAATAGGTTCTCTCGTGGGGTTAAAATCCACGCTCCAAAATTTTAGGCTTAAACCCAACAGGCCCCAAGACCAGTTCCTATTCAAAAGCGCCTTACAGTCTTCGACCAACTATAGCAAGAAAGAAAGCTAGCCTTTAGGGAAAATGTGAGACTCCAGAATATACCCCAAAAGGGGTAACCATTCCCTCTCCATCCACTCCTGCAAGGATTTTTCACCTGTTCTTTTTCCATTGAACTTGTCAACCAACATATTTTCGTCAAATCATGTTATCTAAAAAACGATGATGTCTTCCCCTAATACCATTTTTACCACACATGATTTTTCCTTAATACTTTTCCTAGCCTACTCTTTCTCTCGCCTTCAACCTATAGAGTCATTGCGGATACAGGAACAGACGAAGGTTGAACTGGAAATGGAACAGGATTTAGGGAGGAATGGGAGGCAATAAGACGGGGGATGAACCTCGGCAAAGTGGAAACCATTTGGAGGTGAGAGAAGGGGGTGGATTGTAGCGTTGTCAGACGGGGGATCCAGGTGTCAGTTGATTTCGCACTAGATGAGATCATCCTGACGTCATTGAGAGGACATACTTCATGCGGACAGGAACTCCAGGTGAGACATGAAATCTTTCTCAGATCTCGAGCTTGCCTTGTAATCCAATTCATCGGGCTCTGAGCTCACCATCTGAATCGGGCATGTGATCGGGGTAGCAAAGAAGCAAGTGAAGTCGCGGGGGTAGGGGGAAGCACTTTTGTAGACAGGACAGAGGCCAGAAAACAAGAAGGGGCAAACGAATGAGGGAGGGGGGAGGGTGACAGAAAAAAGATGGGCGTGGTCACATGGCCGCAAAAAAAAACCTAAGCCTCATAACCGCGAAGCTATTTCTAGATCGTGTCGTAATGTGTCTTATTCTTGAGAATATTTTTTTATTATCATAGTTTATCCATTTACTATGTTATTTATAAAAATCTCAATCATACATTCTCCAAATCACCTCCCTTACAAAAACTAACAAAAAATACTTAAAAGAAAAAATAATATATTTGGTAATAAATCCGACAATTATATGTTTATTACCCTTGCAAGAATCAACTCGTCACGCTATAAATTTAAACTATAACTTTAGTCTTCATTCACGAAATGGTCTAGGGACTCTTTGTATCCAACCAGATGGATACTCTTAAAGATACTCTTGATTCAATGGCTTGAAGAACAGGAAAAATTATTCATAAATTTGACTTTGAACTTCACAAATTGGCAGAAGGAAAGGATGTGAACCAATTCAAAATTTCAAAGAAATTCTAACGTTGAGGCATTGTTTACATATGCTAAAAAAAATTAAGATTCCAAATGCAATATTTTTTGTTCTCTGAATTGATCCTTTCAAACCCTCAAAAATCTATGGAAGTTGTTAGCACCAGAAGTCACCTCTGGATTGCGGTAGAGGTAAGCCCAGTACCCATCATTTTATGTCATAGGTTGGTTACAAATGGGTCAAATGGGCGCAGTCTTAGGAAAATATTGTCTTAACTCAGAAAACTGGACTGATATGCACAAGTAGGTGAGGTCTTGGTTTAATTTCATTCAGTAGGTTGTGGTAAAGGTGAGTAGGAGGAACACTTTGGCGAGAAAATGTAGAGGTCTTTCGAAGACATGAGGTTTTCCAGCATCCCAGGAGGAAAAATTAAACAAAAGATCTACTTGAATTCAAATCTCAAAGGAACTGAAAGGAATTATAACAGCACTATAATCAAACTTTCATCATAACACAATCACAATAATTCAAGTGAATCGATCAATCATGAACTCTTTCAGTATCAGAGGGAAACAAGAGGGAGCAAGAAAGTTGACTTTCATTAAACAAGAAATCTCAAATTACAAAGCATAACCAGAGAACCAAACTGTTCATTAAAACTTTACAAATCGGGAGCTTTGCTCTACCATCAACCCTTTACAAAATATAAAAACTGAGTATATATACTCAAAGCAACTTGCTCCCCACATAATCGCGCTCTGGTCACTGCTTTCAAGGCTTGGCATCTACATCTTCTTCTGTGGGGCTGCACTTGCATTCTTTTGTTAGACGCAAGATCAAATTGGTATGGGCTTCACAAGAAAATCCATGACAGGGAACTTTCAGCTAACAGTATTCCCTCCACGGTCATATTTCCATGCTTTTCATTTATGTGGTGAAATGAGGTTTCAACCACCTTCCCCATTTTCATTAACTACTTTCATCGGGCTTAGAGTGAGGCCTAACACCCATGAATGTCCCAGGAGAGCTCGCGACTCCTCCGAGTCAATTATGGCACCTCGAAGTCACACAGATATTTCTCTGTGACCAACTTGGGCACTTTGATCCTTTGTGCAACTCCCTTTCATCTGAACCTGGGTGCGACCATGTGCTTAATTCCTGGGCACTTCGGGATTTCATGTTTTGCGAGCTTGCATTGTGATCCTGCTAAAATTTCTGAATCCTGAAAGCGCGATTGTTTGGATTGGGCGACATGTATCCCTTTGCATCGGACGAACCTGTTGAACATAGGCAATTCAGGACCTTGGTTCGTCGGCATTTCTCACTTCAGGTCCCCCGAAACGACTTTCTCCATGTTGATCATGTGCCATGTGTCTTTCTGGAATGGACAGTCAAGATCATTTTGGGACTTCGTGTGTCGTGAGTCTTCAATACTCTACCCTCCTACTTTCCTGACTCGTGAAATCGTGAAAAGTTAATCCATCAGGCCAGATTTATCCTTTGATCAATGGCTACAATATTATCGTGATTTCACATTTCGCAAGTTCTGATGACTTTGCTCCTTGACCACTTCATCTCTTGAAACCATGAAATGTTAATCTTGCGTCACGCGTCCTTCCTCGTACCAACGGCTAGGATTGACCTTGTGATTTTGGGCCTCTGTTTGACGCTAAAATTGGTGCAACTATATGATCTCGATCACCCAATGGTCATCGATCCACTCTGCCTTATGGATCTTTGCCATCAAAAGTTGATCTTGCTCGCTCGCTTCATTTAATTTGATGTAAGACTACTTCAAGTGTTGCGCCTGGTTCTCACGAATGTGGCGTGTATAGTTTACTTGAGTGATTAGCTGAGGGCTCGAGAAAAAAAAAGATCGAAGATAGAGATGAAGAGGGGAATTATTAGCCTAAGAGAGAACTAGAAGGCTGAGGGTCGACACTTCTCAGGCAGACAAAGAAGAAAACTATAAGTCGAAAGAAAAAACCTTACGATTGGGTCTGCAAAAGGAAGAGAGACAGACAAAAATATAGGCTTAGGTAGAAACCACAAACCCCTAAGGCTTTAACAAGTTTATGTGATAACATTTGGCTCCACAGGGGATGGCATGCTCCCTGTGAGTTGCCAAGAACAAGTAGTTCAAGTGTCTTATCTTTGGTTTATGGAGTCTCCTATAAAAAACAAAATAAACATAAAACAGGAATGATATTTACAATGGTAGGAATATGACTGTGGCTTTAAAGAAAAACTTTTTCAGGAAGTGCCCATTTACAGGGCCGCTAACCTCCAAATTTTGCAACCTATAAGTATTATTTGAAAGTGTCTTGAAGGGTCCAATCCAAAGGGATTCAAATTTACCATGCTTTCCCTTGTCCTGTCTGGGTGCATCCCATTTGAGTAATAGATTTCCCAGCTGGAAATATTTTTCTCATCTTTTCTTGTCAAACGACTGCTTGATCTTTTGTTGATGGTCATGTGCCTTATCCAACAGCTTTTCTCTGGTTTCCTACACTTCTTCCAGTTGTAATATTATCCTGACCATGTCATCAGGTTCTCCCTGGTAGTCTTGGAAGAATTTTTCCACCGGTAAGGCGAGGTGAGAAGGAAAAATGGCCTCAGTCCCATATACCAGTTGGAAAGGAGAGATACCCAAGGACCTCTTTGTTGTCACTCTATCATCCCATAGAGAAAATTTGATCTTTGAGTCCCAGGCTTTCTTGTTTTCCTATAACATTCTTTTGATGATCTTTATCAGGATTTTGTTAGAGGACTCTGCCAGTCTATTGCCTTGGGGATAGTAGGGATTCGAGTGAATCAATGACATTCCAAACTGCTCACAAAACTGGATTAATGGCTTAGCCTAGAAGGATGTATCATTATCAGTGACGATCCTTTTTGGACAACCAAACCTTTCTATGATATCTTCAATAAAACCAATGATTACTTTGTGAGAATCCCTCCTTGTGGGGATAGCTTCTATCCATTTGTTAAAGTAATCAATGGAAGTCAAGATCCATCTATGTTGAACACTTGAATAAGGATGAATATCCACAATAAATTCTAGGCCCCACTGTTGAAAGGGTCATGTAGCTGCCACAGACTTCAATGGCAGAGACTTGAGTTGTTGCTTCCCAAAGAATGTTTTACATTTGATGCAAGATCTGACTTTTGCACAAACGTTAGTGAATAGGGTAGGCCAAAAGTACCCAGCCCTGAGAATTTTATAGGTCGTGGTTCTCTAGAAATAATGTCCCCCACACAGGTTGTCATGAAAATCAAACATAACGCTTTGGGCCTCCTGTGGGTCTAAACATCTCAGAAGCACACCTAACAGGTCCTTCCAGTACAAGACCTAGTCAATAAGGCAATAACTGATTGCTTTGAGCTTTAAAGATCTTGCCTTGATTTTCCCCAATCCATCTAGAGGTCGCAACTCTTGCAGAAAATATATAATGTCTTTGTACCAGGCGCATTCTTCCAATGGAGGGTTGTCCTGAGAACCTTTATCAGACAAATCAACTTGTTGATTTTCTGAGAAAATGTTGATGAAATTGACCCTCAAAGATTTACAATTAGATTCAGCCAATAGATTGGCTAAACCTTGGCCTTTAACTATCTTTGTGGGTTTTATTTCCAGATCAAATTCAAGGATTTTGGCAATCCACTTGCTCCTTCTCCCGTCTATGTTAGGCTAAATGAGAATTTCCTTCACAAAAGTTGAAGGAACATAGGAAATGGTTTTTGAATGCAGAACATAGACTCTAAAATATTTAAGAGCTTTCACCAATGCATATGCTTTCTTCTCCATGATTCCATATCTAACCTCTGTGTCTCTTAGTGCTTTGCTGAAAAATGAAATAGATTGCTCCAGCCCTTCAGCATTTTCTGCAATAAAATAGTTGCCATTGTATCAAAAGAAGCAAAAGAAAAAATCAAAAAATCTTTGGAGTAATCAGGACTGATCAGCATAGGTGCTTCATTCAATGCCTTTTTTATTTGGTTGAAGAATTATCTGGGCCCAGCAGGCCATTTTACTTCATTCCCTTTCCTGAGCATGGTGGTGATATGCTTCACCAATTCAGAAAAATTTGAAACAAACCTTCTCAGAAAATTAATTTTTCCTAGGAAAGACTGAACCTCTTTCTTGGACCTTGGAAGCAACAAGGCTTGAATATCTTCCACCCTAATTGGATCAATCCTGACCCCCTCAGATGATACAATGTGTCCCAACAATTTTTCTTCCTGCATAGCAAATAAAGACTTCTTGGGGTTTAGGGAGAGACCAAACCTATTGCATTTCGAGAAGACCTTTCTCAAATGTTGACAATGTTCTTTATCAAATTTTGAGAACATTGTTATGTCATCCAGATAGATGACCACAAATTTATCTCTTCCTCCAATGAATGCGATGTCCATGGATCGTTGGAAGGTTTCTCCTACTCTCATCAATCCAAAGGGCATTTTGGCATACATGAATGTGCCCCAAGGAGTGGTGAAGGTTGTTTTTTCTCTGTCTTCAGGCAAGACAGAGATCTAGTTGTAGCCAGAAAATCCATCAATCATGGAAATTTTGGATGCACATGTCACCCTTTGCAATATGTGTTCCATCTTTGGAAAAGGGTAATTGTCCTTCTTAGAGCTTCTGTTCAAATTTCTAAAGTCAACACACAGTCTGATTTCTCCATTTTTCTTTCTCACCGAGACCAGGTTGGATACCCATTCAGAATATCTCAAAGGGACAATGATTTGGGCGTCCAGCAGCTTTTTTACCTCCCTTTCCATAATAGGCAGCAGCATAGGATTTATTTGTATTAATTTCTTCCTAAATGGTTTGGCCTCCTCTCTCAATGGGATATTATGCTCAATGATGTTGGTGTCATATGTTTTGATGTCTTCATAGGTCCAAGCAAACACATCAGCAAATTCCTTTAATAACTCAGCATACTTTTCCCTCTGCTCCCCTGGCAGGCTACTTGATAGCTTGACGAATTTCAGATCCTCCTATGTGCCAATATTTCACTCAACTACATCAGCATCCTCTGTTGAGCCTTTAAACTTTACTGCCACATCGTTCCCATCGAAAAATCTTTCTAAAGGAACTAGTCCCTTTGGAATATGGTTGCTAGGCAACTGAACAATATGGTGATTAGCAATTTTATTCAAAAATACTTCAGGGGGAGGTTCACCTTCGGAATCATGATCCTGATCAATGTGTAATGTAGAGAACTCATCAACCGACTCAAGAAATATTATGATTTCAAGATCATCCTCGAACACCTTCCAATGCTTGATATTATCAGGTACAGAGGGACTATATCTAATCTCAACATCATACCTAAGCTTAGGCGGTAGTGGGACCCTAAACTGGCTCGCTGAGACGACCAAAGAATCAGCCACAATATTTTCCTCTCTTGGAATGAATGAAACGTTGAAGGCTGAGAAGAAATTGTCAACCAGATCCCATACGTCATATTTATATGATCTCAATCGAGGGTGTTTGGCCTGATAAATATTTCTGATCTGCTGGAAAATCAACTTAGCATCCCCAAACACTGATATATTTTCAATTCCCATGTCTTTTGCAACCCTCAAACCCAAAATAAGAGCTTCATATTCTGCCACATTATTGGTAGTTTCAAATTCTAACTTGAATGACAGAGATACAACTTCTTGAATAGGAGAAACAAGAACTACTCCAGCACTAGCACCTTCCCTAGAAGAGGCTTCATCGAAGAACATCCTCCACACAGAAGAAATTGGAGGAGGTATTTCATGAAAAGAAATAGCTTTCTTTCTGACTTCGAGAGGAGCTTCAGGAGTATCGATGAGTTGTAACAAACTAGATCCCAAATCAATTTTGAGTGCAAAGATAGGATGATTGGTGGGGTCTACTTCATCGCTAATAATGTATGCCAACTGAGCTTCTCTGTACAATCTCCTATGATCCCCTTTGAACACTAGAATGGTAGCATATGTGAGGTCCTTATGCAAGGTTCCCCCAAGTATTTTTATCCAAGATCTTGATAAGAGCATGCCAAACTTGGGGGGAACATCACCCACCACGATATCCATGACCAGGATCTTCATGGGCAAGTGAAACAAGGTCACAACCAGATATTTGATGACCCCAAGACATTGCACTCTTCTTTAATCAAAAGAATACAAATCATGATAAGCCTTTGTGATTTCTAACCCGAGTTCTTCCATGACAGTTTTGGGCATAAGATTATGAGATGCCCCTGAATCCATCAAACGGTTATGCAACACCTTATCATGTATGTTCAGTGATGTATAGAAGGGAGGATATGAATCATATCTATCTTCTACCATAGGACCTAATATGATCGTTGGCCTTTCATCTTGAAGATTTACTGAGTCTATGGAATGACAAGATGGCTCAGACTGCAACAACTTAGAGAGGGATTTTTTGAAATATTCATGCTTGACTAGATCAGAAAGGGGCATAGGCATTCTAATCTTTTGAATTTTGTGAACAAATTTGAAGGAGGAAAGGGGCTTCAGAACTTCTCTCACTTATGGGACAAGGTCTTTGGGTATCGGTGAGGGGTTCTTAGCTTTATTTTCTCTGTTGTTGTTTGCTACATCTTTAGCAGGCTTCTCTGCTCTGAGAGGCCGATTAGGGACGTCGAACTTCCCTTATTTCTTCTTAGACCTGAGATTGTATTTATTGGGACTACTATTAGCCTTCTCACCCTTACTTAGCTCATTTATTTGACTGTCCATGAGGGATTCCTCGTATGAAGATTGATTCAAATGGTGAAATGGGAAGGTGTCTCCAATACAATCGATTTTAGGATCAAGCTCTTCATCCTCCCTCTCTTCACCAACAACTAGGTTATTTTGGAGAGGTGTTTGGATTTTCTGATCATCCCTCTCTCTATTTCTGGGCTCTCTAGGCAGTATTTGAGGGGCATTGTTTGGTGTTTTGAATTTGGCTTTGTTATCAGCATTTTGGACATTCTTATAACCTTGCTTCCCTTCAAATTTCATTTTCTCCATTTCTGTAGACAGGGACTTCGCCATCTTGGTCAATTCATCTACTTGAGGGTGAGATGTAGAAGAACCAGAGGTTGAGGCCTCAGCTCTCCCTCTCCCTCTATATCTATCATCCTTATTCCTAAGTCTATCAACTGCCAATACATTGGATTCTACTTCAAGGGTTGCATCTTTCATATGAGCCAAGGAAGTAGATCTTCTTTCTCTCAACAGGAGGAAAAAATCGGGCTCAAAAGCGCTAGCGTAAGTAATTTTGGTAGAATATTATGTAGGCTTTATCTCAGCAAGGATCTTACTATACATTTTATTGAATCTTTTGGAGAAGTCAAAGACAGATTCTCCCTCTTTTCTCCTTGGGGAACTAAATTCCGTGATATAATACATAAAGTCTTTTTTATCCCCCCATTGCCTCAAAAAAACATCATCTAGGGCCTCAATCCCAGTAATGGATCCAGGGGTCAACCCTCTAAACCATTTCCTAGCTTCACCATCAAGGCTCTAAATAAAGACTCTCATCCAGACATCCTCATTTTCAATATTAATTTTGTCTGCATAACTGTAGAAGGCAGCCAGGTGTTCTTCGGCAGTTATGTCTTCCTCTCCCGTGAACTTGGGCATATACTTTAGGTAATCTACAGCAGGGAGAGCATTCATTGGCTGAGGTGGGACTAGGGGGGCATATCTTGCAACCACTATGGCATCCATTATATTCCTAGGAGGATTGGAACTTGCCATAGGGATGATTGGTGGGGGAGAACTAGGAGGGGAAGGGGTTCGAACAGTGGAGACTAGAACTGAACTTCCGAGAGGAAAGGGAAACGGAATAGGATTTGGAGAAAAGGCTACAGGGCTTGAAGGAAAAGAGGATTCCCTTTCTGCAAAATCAGTAACTTTAACAAGAGGAGGATTAATAAAACCTTGAGTGGGAAAATATTATGAGGTCAAGGGAGAGAGGAGTGACAAGGATTTCTCCCTCCAAATCCAGACTAGGAGGGGAAAACTCAACAGGAACACTCCCAAACCTTAAACTTCAAGAAACTCCAACAAACAGTATAATAGGAGAATGAGAAGCAGATATCGGAGTTTCTAAAGGAGGACAGTGAAAATCATCAGAAGTACCTGGTTTAGCAGCAGAAGTACCTTCTCGAGGGGCCTTTCCCTTTTTGGAAATTTTCTATAGGTCAGCTTCAGGTTGGCAGTTGTGGAGTAGACATTGTGTGTGTGCCTCTAGAAGCCATAGCTGAAATAGTGGAGTCTCCAGTGGATTTGCATCAATGGAGTCACCATGTGCACAGTTGCAATCTTTGATGTACTAAGTTTTGTTGCACCTTCAGAACTAATAAGCTTTGTCGTTCAATCCCAGGGAAAATATTCAATTTCATCCCTGGAAACGGTGCCAGAAATGTTAGCACCAGAAGTCACCTCTGGATTGTGGCAGAGCGAAGCCTAGTACCCATCAGTTTTGTGTCAGGGGTTGGTTACAAGAGGGTCAAATGGGCACAGTCTCAAGAAAATATCGTCTTAACTCAGAAAACTGGACTAATATGCACAAGCAGGTGAGGTCTTGGTTTAATTTCAGTCAATAGGTTGTGGTAAAGGTGAGTAGGAGGACGAATTTGGCGAGAAAATGTAGAGGCCTGTCGAAGACATCAGGTTTTCCAGCAGCCCAAGAGGAAAACTAAAACACAAGATCTACTTGAATTCAAATCTCAAAGGAACTAAAAGGAATTATAACAGCACTATAATCAAACTTTCATCATAACGTAATCACAATAATTCAAGTGAATTGATCAATCATGAAATCTTTCAGTATAAGAGGGAAACAAGAGGGAGCAAGAAAGATGACTTTCATTAAACAAAAATCTCAGATTACAAAGCATAACCAGAGAACCAGAGTGTTCATTAAAACTTTACAAATCATGAGCTTTTCTCTACCATCGACCCTTTACAAAATATAAAAGCTGAGTATATATACTCAAAGCAACTTGCTCCCCATAGAAGCGTGCTCTGGTCACTACATTCAAGGCTTAGCGTCTGCATCTTCTTATGTCATGTAACACTTGCATTCTTATGTCAGACACAAGATCAGATCGGTATGGGCTTCACAAGAAAATCCATGACAGGGAACTTTCGGCTGACAGTCTTCCCTACACGGTCAGATTTCCATGCTTTCCATTTATGTGGTGAAATGAGGTTTCAACCGCCTTCCCCATTTTCATTAACTACTTTCATCGGGATCAAGGCGAGGCTTGACACCCATGAATGTCCCAGGAGAGCTCATGACTCCTTCGAGTCAATTATGGCACCTCAAAGTCACGCAGATATTTCTCTATGACCAACTCGGGCGCTTTGATCCTTTACGCAGCTCCCTTTCATATGACCCTGGGCTACGACCGTGTGCTAATTATCGGGCGCTTCAGGATTTCACGTTTCGTGAGCTTGCATTGTGATCCTACTAAAATTTATGAATCGCGAAAGCGTGATTATTTGGATTGGGCGATGTGTATCCCTTTGCATCGGATGGCCCTGTTGAACATCGGCATTTCAGGACTTCCTCGATGTTGATCCTGTGCCACATGTCTTTCTCGAATGGATAGTCAAGATCATTTTAGGACTTCCTATGTCGCAAGTCCTCAAGACTTTACCTATTAATATTATGGTACCTGCGGGAGGTATTTACCTCCACGTGTAAACCTGACGAGAATAGGAGACTCCAGAAAGAAAGAGAAAACCCTAATGAGTTGGCTAATAACCCCAGAAGTCATGTCGGCTCATGAAGATAAATTATATTAGGTTATTAGCCTCCAAGAGAAGAAGTCAGTCAGAATTAATAATAATATACTGAACAGACATGTACCCAGAAGGAGAAGTTGGCCCCAGCAAATTTGGTAGAACCACTATAAATACAGGGCACCAGTTCTCATTTGACACATCTCAGAATTGTAGAGTAGCAACTGGTGCGCACTGCAGTTCCCAGTTTGGTGCGCACATGTGGAGGAGAGATGCAGGTGCAGTTGCTGCAACTAGTTTTTATGTTTTGGCTTGGACTATCTCTTGGCTAGGGTTTGGACTATCTGATCAACTATTGTTGGTGCGCTATCCTTGGAGGAAGATGCGCTACACCTTGTTTGGCTATCTAGCCTAGGGTTTTCTTTCGGAGTAGTTCTCAGTCAAGGTTAAGGTGCTCGGAGGGTGGATTCGGCCTATGGTTGGGTGACGAGGGTATCGTCAATGGTAAAACGAGCACACAATCTTCTAGATTCTAACAGGTTATGGGCCCACACCTCCTTCATTCAGTCTAAATGATGGAAGGAAACATAGCCGCTAGGATATTGAGCTCGCTGAAGAACTGCCACTAGGGTTACTAGAAGAAGCAACTTCCAAGACACTGTCGCTAGGGTTACTAGAAGGAGCAGTTCCAGAAACCCTAAACCTCTTGTTGAGGCACCTTAATTGAATATATTGACCTAATCTTCAAATAGATCAGTGCGCTCTAGCCTAGCACATCTCCTGACACTCTCAGCAATCCAAGACGTGAAGTTTGAATTTCTGGTCAAATCTAGGGTTTGACCAAGTCAAGCAAGCCATGACTAACTCTATGAAGTCTGAGAATAAGTTATATGGAGCCTCTAACTTCAGAGCATGGAAGACAAGGATTGACCTCATCCTTTCCAAGAATAAAGTGTTGGATATTGTGAAAGGAAATATCGTGAAGCCAGAGTTTGAAGAAGGAAAAGAGAACGAACCGTAGAACATTGCAGCTATGGAGAAGTTCAAAGATGTTGACATCAATGCCATGAGTATCATAGTGGATTCTATAAAATACCACTTGATACCCTACATCTCCCATCTTGACTCATCGAAGAAGATGTACGATGCCCTAACAAATCTCTTCTCGATCAGAAACATTGGACAAGTTATGAGTCTGAAGAATGAGCTCTGTGACATGAAGATGAATGATGATGACAGCATAACATCATACTTTGTAAGGATATTCCAGCTAAGATATCAACTACAATATATTGAAGAGATCACCTCAGAGAAGGAATTGGTGAACATAGTACTCAATGGTCTTCCCAAGACATGGGATGCATTTTCCACAAGCATGAACACAAGGAAGGAGTATCCGACATTTGAAGAACTTTGGATTTGATGTGCTCAAGATTAATCAAGGATCAATGCAAAAGAGAAACCCCAGAGGAAGTACGATGATCAAGCCTTCACAGCAAGATTCAAGAACTTCAGGAACAAAAGGAAGTTTGGCTCAAGGAGGAAGCCAAATCAAGAGAAAGACATTTCAGAATTACAATGCTTCAACAGTTGAAAGTATGGTCACTACAAGAATCATTGTCTCGAGCTAAATAAAAGGAAGGAGAAACACGAAGCATCAATTGTCGAAGAAAAGGAACCTACAAAGAAGACTAAGCAGGATGGAAGAGACTTCTTCTTCTAAAGGTAACAAAACTCTTCTTATTTCTTGTATATATCTTATTTGCATCGTCTCTGTACATATCTTGTATATCTATCTCTTGGAAGATAATGTGTTCCAAGAAGAACTATACCTATGGAAGAAGAACAAGATAAGAATGCATATCATTAGATAATACACATGAAATAATGAAATACAAATCATGTGGAAGTTATTGCAAGATTAAGCCGAATCAATCATGAAGAGACTTAGAAGAAGCAAAGACAAAAAGAAGTCAGCAATTGAGAGGAAATTGGAAAAAGACTTATGACGTTTTGTAGAAGACAACAAGACGGAATCGTGAACTCTGTTAGACAAGAGAGCCAATTATATATTGCAGAAGACAATAAGGATGCAAATGGAAGCGTGGACTCTGTTAGACGGAGGGAGCCGATTATATGCACTCTTACATGAAGCAAGGGTTAGGAGGGAGAATCCTATGATCCATTGAATATGATGAAGTATATATATCCATGGTATTAACCATGAAAAACAGTACGTGTTCAGTTCAACCGCAGAAGAAGACTTCTTCGAAGAGAATACTTAAAGTATTCCTGGTTGTCCATCCAAATCTGTGATCCTATGATGAAAGGAAGAAATGGAATCTCTAGGGCATGGAATCTATAAGAAACTCCATGGACCCGAGAACTAAAGAAACACATGAAGATTCCAAGAAAGAAAGAGAAGCTAGAACAACCATTCATTGTATCAAGAATCATAAAACTATCAGCCTGATATAAACTCAATAAAAGCAATCAAGCAGAGGAACCAAAATTCATGATGAAGAACAGTGTATGGAAGACTTATGGATGATAGCATTGTGAAGATATAGAACTAGAGGTTCTCCTAGATGGAGGGAGAAGACTATGATTATTACTTGTTCCAATACCCCAGACATATCACTACATGAGTCATTATATCATCCGCAACATCCATGAGTTGGAGTCCTACATCAGATGAATGCAAAGAATGTTTTCCAGAGAAATTGAATAAAGAACATAATCTCAAGACTTTGAGGCATACCAGAAAGAGACTCTTATATGCAGATAAAATAAGATAACTTGGTGGAGAACCTCCATTGCACAACAGAAGCATGGTGAAGATTTCCTATAACATCAAGATGACTACTCAGTAGATCAGATCTCATGATGACAGAAGAAGTGCCACATGGATATGTTCCAGTTTTCCAACTATGATATACTCTATTGTTCAATATCTCCATGAAGCCTTCACGGTGTTCCAGACTAAAGTACATTTGAAATCAAGCATTACATTATCCATGATGAAGTCCAGAAAGGAGAAAATG
Organism: Picea engelmannii; assembly: GCA_009831015.1. Classification (NCBI taxonomy): domain Eukaryota; kingdom Viridiplantae; phylum Streptophyta; class Pinopsida; order Pinales; family Pinaceae; genus Picea; species Picea engelmannii. Next base: position 42,698 of record ML835046.1, read on the forward strand.
ATATCTCCAATACATATCTCCATAGATGAGCAGATAAGCAGACATTTTGGTAAATCTTCTATCCAAGATGAAAGAGTTTGTGTACTCAAGATGGAGCTCATGGAAACAACCTCTTCCTTATTGAAAAAGGAAGAAATGACTCTCCAGGTTAGGAGGGAGCACTGAAAACATTCATTTTCAAGATTGAAAAATAGTCCATCTTGGACAGATGCTTTCATGTTCAGAAAGTGGATTGAGATCTCTAACGGATAGTCACTTCCCATTGTGGTTAACATGGGAAGTAGTCTGATTGATTATGTATCATAGACAGTGACTTCCCATTGTGGTTAACATGGGGAGTGGTCTAGGGCAGTCTCTCTTCTTGAGGGTTACTCAAGAAGACTGGCCCGCCTCGCCGGATGGTGATTTCTCATTGTGGTTAACATGAGGAATGGTTTGTTTTGGAGGTTGATGCAGGACAATCTTTTCCTCTTGTGGTTAACAAAGGAAATGGTCTGAACAATCATTCCTTAGGGTTTATTCATTCTCTCCAGGGTTCACTTTGATTAGTGTAGGAGGAATGGCCCAAGGTGGGGAATGGCCATGGCTCAGCAATCAGGGACAGACATTCCTTAGGGTTTATACATTCTCTCCAGGGTGAACTTTGATTAGTGTAGGAGGAATGACCTAGGGTGGGGAATGGTCCAGGCTCAGCATTCCTTAGGGTTATACATTCTCTCCAGGGTGCACTTTGATTAGTGTAGGAAGAATGGCCCAGGGTGGGGAATGGTCCAGGTTCAGAATACATGACAGTTATTCTTCCTTGTTTGAGAAGAATTGTCCAGATATCTCATTGTTCTACTCTAAGGGGAGATATTCTTTCATATCTCATGGACGTGAGTGAAATATTGGCCCAAATGATTCAGTTTATATCATAACATTATTTGTTATCAGATGTTTGTTATGAAGACTGTATGACAGTAGATGAAGACTACTATGGTGGATATGTTCCACTGTTCATGACTATACATTTCTAATCAAGTACTTGTGTGTTACTTGGTGTGGTCGTGTACCACTGGATTGTAGTTATGTACTACTATGGATAGACACAGTTGTGTTCTATTCTTTTTCTAATTGCCTTGAATACTATCAGCAGTTTATTGGAGATAATCATCATCCAGACGAACGATGAACAGAGATTTTCCAGATGGAAAATAGTTCAGAGCATTATAAGAATGACTCCTGTATCACTCTATGGTGTGAGTGACTGATCCAGCATCATGTCTGATTACTCAGATGAAGTATGGTTTCGAGAGATGATGCAGCTAATGGTGATGGTGATGCTCATGATCTAGTCATGAGATAGTCTAAATGACTATGTTGATGCTACCGGGTAAATGGTATGTTTTTGTGCTCAAGACCATTACCTGTAATACCTCCCTAGCTAGGAGGGAGCGTTAATATTATGGTAGTTGTGGGAGGTATTTACCTCCACGTGTAAACCTGACGAGAATAGGAGACTCTGGAAAGCAAGAGAAAACCCTAATGAGTTGGCTAATAACCCTAGAAGTCTTGTCGGCTCAAGAAGATAATTTATATTAGGTTATTAGCCTCCAAGAGAAGAAGTCGGCCATAATTAATAATAATATACTAAACAGACATGTACCCAGAAGGAGAAGTTGGCCCCAGCAAATCTCGCAGAACCACTATAAATACAGGGCGCCAGTTCTCATTTGACACGTCTCAAAAATGCAGAGCAGGAACTGGTGTGCACTGCAGTTCCCATTTTGGTGCACACATGTGGAGGAGAGCTACAGGTGCAACTGCTGCAACCAGTTTTTCTATTTTGGCTTGGACTATCTCTTGGCTAGGGTTTGGACTATCTGATATGTTATTGTTGGTGCGCTATCCTTGGAGGAAGATGTGCTACACCTTGTTTGTCTATCTATCCTAGGGTTTGCTTCCATAGTAATTCTCAGTCAAGGTTAAGGTGCTCGGAGGGTGGATTCAGCCTATGGTTGGGTGACGAGGGTATTGTCAATGGTAAAACGAGCACACAATATTCTAGATTCTAACACTACCCTCCTACTTTCTCGACTCGCGAAATCATGAAAAGTTTATCCATTGGGCCAGTTTTATCCTTTGATCAACGGCTGCGATCTTATCATGATTTCGCATTTCATGAGTTCTAATGACTTTTCTCCTTGACCACTTCATCTCGCAAAACCACGAAATGATAATATTGCGCCACACGTCCTTCCTTGTACCAATGGCTATGATTGACCTTGTGATTTCAGGCCTCTTTTTTACGCTAACCTTGGTGCAATTGTATGATCCCGATCACCCGATGGTCGTCGATCCACTCTGCTTAATGGATCTCTGCCACCGAAAGTTGATATTGCTCGCTCACTTGATTTAAGTTGATGTCAGACTGCTTCAAGTGATGGACCTGGTTCTCACAAATGCGACCTGTGTAGTTTACCTGAATGATTGGTTGAGGGCGGGAAAAAAAAATATTAGAGATAGAGATGAAGAGGGGAATGATTGGCCTAAGAGAGAACTGGAAGGCTGAGGGCTGACACTTCTCAGGCAGTAAAAGAAGGAAACTATAAGTCAAAAGAAAAAACCTTACGATTGGGTCTGCAAAAGGAAGAGAGACTGGAAAAAATACAAACTTAGGTAGAAACCACAAACCCCTAAGGCTTTAACAATTTTATGTGATAACAGAAGTTAATTGCACTTAATTTTATATAACAAGAAGATTCCATAGTTGTTATGATAATGTCCAAATATCTCAATGACTTTGATGGAGTAACAATGATGTCCTCACTTCCTTTGTAGCATTTAAGTTAGTTGTAGAAAAGTACATTATTCTCACTAAATATCCAAATTCATTTCAATGATTTTGTCGTTGTCTTAAATATATGTTGAACTCTTAACAACCTTCTAAGTCTACTGTTAGAATTAAAAAAAAGGTAATGCATAACAATTACTGTCTTTTAAAAATCTGTTAGTGAGAATAGTAAAGATCTTAAATAAACTAGACTTAACACAAGTAAGTAATATGAACTGCAGAGTTTTATATAAGTGCGAGGATTTCATTTTGATCATAGGCAATTCTTAGATACTCCGTTTCTAACTAGACCACAGATCTGAGCAATGGATTTTACCAAGATCTAAACAAACTGAAAAAGACCAACAGTTCTAAATAATAAATTCAGATCTAGATAGTAGATAAACTGATCTAAGCAATGAACTGATCTAGATAATTAGATGACAAGTTTAATCTATGGATCTGATATAGATCAGATCTAAACAAGATTAAACAGATCTAGATCATGATAAACTTCAAATCAAATAACAACTTATAGATCTAAACCATAATAAATTGAACAAGTCACTTACCTTGTAGTCTTACCTTTGTAGGAGTCCATGCCACACACAAGAGATGTAAATCCACTTGTAATTATGCTCAGAGAAAATTCGGGATCATAGATCTACCATATAGGTTAGATCTCTTGACAAGAGATGAGTAGACTTTCTTTTTACGAGGAGGAGAAAACACATAGACACCACACACAATTTTTTGTGCTTAAACCCTCACACACACATAAAAATCCAAGGACCCAAACCCTCACACAAGACAAGGGTTACAGGAAACTTAGAGAGGGTCGTGGCTCAATGAGTAAGGTTTAGATCTGTGCTGGGAGAGTCATGGCTCAAAGAGAAAGGGGTTGTATCTATGCTAGAGAGGTCATGGCTCAACAGATCTGCACTAGGAAGGAGACAGCAGCTTCAAGCACTTTGCAACAGCATACAAAGTAAAACTCAACTCAGCAACCCTTAACACAGACTTGGCATCAGCAGGGGAATACCTTCATCACACCAACTACACATGGATCTGTCAACAAGAATAACCAAGGTTGAACTGAACTATTGAAGGAGGGTCGCAGCTTCAAGGAGGAGATCCGCTCACTTTGAAAGATAACATGAGTGTGTCATAAAGATAGAGGGTAGGATGTTATTTATACTTTTAGGCTAGGTTAGGTTAATAGAAATAAGAATTAAAAATAACATGTTATAATTAAAACATTTAATTAATATTTTTACAATAACCCCTAAAGCAAAAACAAAACACCAAATAAACACAAACAAGGGTGAAGAGGGTTTGGGAAGGGTGACTGGGTGGCAATACTTGTCCATTCATTCTCAAAGTGACCTTTTAAAATTTATCATCATTGTGTATGGGATACATCCCTCGTGTGGCCATGCCCGCCTTCAAAGAGGGACATATACCAACAAGCACCTGATCAAAGACCTGGTGGCCCTAGAACATCTCTGGGGTCTTATCCACCAAGGTACAAGACCAAGGATCAACCCATGCCCCAGGCATGGGTACCCTGGAACATTTCTAGGGGCCCTAGACATATCTAGGGACTTTCACTGCTTGGTCCCAGACCAGGAACCCTAGTCATATATTTGGGGCCCTCTTATGGGTCTTTACTACTTGGTCCCAGACCAAGAACCCCAGTCATCTACTGGGGGGGCTTACAAGGGTCTTTTTCCATGGCACTGACTGTTTGGTCACAGACCAACAACCCCAGGAGTGCACTGGGGGCCCTAGATCTTGGCTAGGGTATTTTTCATCCTCCCGGAGAATGGCTCTTTTAGTTGTTTTAAATTCAACACTCCCTCTCAGGAAGAGAGGCAGTCTCAACTACACCAATATTGTCACGAAAGTATACAAACTTTGTCAGTGATAATGGCTTGGTAAAAATATATGTCGTTTGTTCTTCCATCGGAACATACTGAATGTTGAGAACGTTCTTCTGAACCATGTCCCGAACATAGTGGTATCTCATCTCAATGTGTTTTGATCTGTCGTGAAACACTGGATTCTCGGTGAGTTTTATACAGCTCTGATTGTCACAGTGAATGACTGTGGGTTCAACCTCTGAACTGAACAAGTTTGAAAGTAGCTTCCTAAGCCACACTGCTTCTCTGCTAGTAGCACTTGCAGCAATGTATTCTGCTTCTGCAGTGCTTTAGGCTATGGAGCCATGTTTCCTGTTGGACCAGGAAATCATTTTCAAACCCAAACTAAAGCAATATCTATAAGTGCTCTTCCGATCCACTGTACTCCCCATCCAATCTGAATCTATAAAACCATGGAGAATTACACCTCCACTGGAAGTGTATTTGAGACCATAAGTTATAGTTCCCCGAACATATCTCAGAATATGTTTCACATCAACCGTTCACACATGAACTGACTAAGAGAATTTACTGCATAACAAATGTCTGGTATCATATGTATGAGATACATCTAGGATCCAATGATCTGTCGATATAAGGTGGGATCTTTTGGATCTGAACCTATAACTTGATCTTGTAGTTTCTTTAGGTTAGAGATCATTGGAGTTGTCATGGACTTGCAGTCCATCATGCCAGATCTACGGAGTACATCAATTAAATATTTACACTGTGAGAGAAAGATCTCACCTGGTCTCTACCATACCTCCAAGCCTAATAAATAATGCATGAGCCCCAGGTATTTCATTTCAAACTCTGCAGAAAGCTCCCTCTTAGTCTGAGATATCAAGTTTTCCTCTCCAGTGAGGAATAGATCATCCACATATAAGACTAGGATAATTGGATGATTTTGAACAATCTTTATATAAATATTTGGATCTTATATGCTCTTGGTGAATCCAAGACTTTGTATAAAACTATCTATTCTACCATACCAAGCTCTCAGAGCTTGCTTAAACCCATACAGGGCTTTCTTGAGTTTGCACACATGATATCTTTTATCATGTATCACAAAACCTTCAGTTTGCTCAATATATACCTCTTGCTCAACTTCACCGTTAAGAAAAGCAGTCTTGATGTCCGTCTAGTGAAGTTTCCAACCAAAAACTATTGTAAGAGAGATAATAATCCTGATTGAAGTATACCTAGAAACTGGAGAAAAAATATCATCGTAGTCAATTCCTTCTTTCTGAGAGAAACCACAAGCTATGAATCTCACCTTGTATTTCTCAATATTGTCATCTGCTTCATGATTTATCTTATAAATCCATTTTGAAGTTACTATTGATTTGCCATGAGGTCTAGGAACTACGTTCCATACATCATTCTTTAGAATAGAATCATATTCTTCATTCATAGCATATTTCCACACTTGATGTTTAGAGGCTTCTACAAATGTGGAAGGTTCTGAGTCAATCACAGTATTTAAATTAGCTATGAGACCGGAGTACTTATCT
>ML835047.1:30501-48827 GCA_009831015.1 Picea engelmannii
CAGGCCCCACTGCTGGAAAGGCCCTGTGACCACTATAGGTTTGAGTGGAAGGGACTTCAGTTGTTTTTTACCTTCAAATCTCTGACATTTGTCACATGTTTTCACAAATTCATACACATCTGAAAACAAGGATGGCCAATAGTGACCAGATCTTAAGATTTTGTGTGTTGTGGTTTTCCAATAGTGATGTCCTCCGCACTCACTATTGTGAAGTTCACACATGACCTTAGTTGCTTCATCTTGATTCACACATCTCAACAACAAACCAATGGGATTCTTCCAAAACAACAAATTATCATTGATGCAGAAATTCACAGCCCTGAGTTTTAAAGCCCTTCTTTGGGTTTTTGTCAGATCTGGTGGGACTGATAAAGTCTACAAAAACTAAATGATATGGTTGTACCATTTGAAATCAGCTAGATGAGCTGAAACATGCATTCTCTCACCTTCTTTGTTCTCTGAAGACGGAACATTTTCTACGTCAATATTCATCAGATTGATATCAAGCAGCTTGTAATTCTCTTCTGCCAGAAGTCTGGCAAGACCCTGGCCTTTCACTAGCTTTGCTGGTTTGATTTCAACATCGAACTCAATCAACCTGGCTATCCACTTACTTCTTTTTCCATCAATGTCAAGTTGGAAAAGAACATCTTTAACCGAACTGGAGGGAACAAAAGCAATTACCTTTGCCTGAAGAATGTAGACCCTGAAAGACTTTAGTGACTTGACAAGTGCATAGGCCTGTTTTTCCAGCAACTCATACTTTACCTCTGCGTCTCTCAGGACCTTACTAAAGAAGGCAATCGGCTGTTCTTGGTCATCAACATTCTTCTGCAAAATTACCGCAGCGATGGTGTCATTGGAAGCAAATGAAAAGATATAAAATACCTTGGAAAAATCTGGGTTGATCAATACAGGAGCTGTCGTGATGGCTTCTTTGATTTCATTGAATGATTGTCTAGCTGTTTTAGTCCACTTTATCTCAGAGTCTTTCCTCAACATAGCAGTGATATGCTTTGTGAGTTCTACAAAGTTCACTATGAATCTTCTGACAAAATTAATAGTCCCAAGAAAAGACTAAATGTCTTTCTTTGATCGAGGAAGAGATAAATTTCTTATTGCTTCTACCCTCTTTGGATCAATCTTAACCCCATCAGCTGAAATGATATTCCCAAGTAGTTTTCCCTCCTTAAGTGCAAAATTAGAATTTTTGGGATTAAGAGAGATGCCATACCTCCGACATTTCAGAAATGTCCTCCTCAAATGCTGCAGATGAAGTTCGTGGCTGCTTGAGAAAACAGTGATATCGTCAAGATAAATCAGGACAAATTTATCTTTCTCATCAATGAAAGCAATGTACATTGCCCTTAGGAATGTCACCCCTGCATTCATTAGACTGAAGGGCATCTTCTCGTACATAAATGTTCCCCACGGAGTGGTAAAGGGATTTTTTTCTTTGTCTTCCGGATGGACAGCGATCTGATTGTATCCGAAAAACCCTTCAATAAATGACATTACCTTTGATCCTGACACCTTCTGCAACATATGATCCATCTTAGGCAGCAGGTAATTGTCTTTCCTGGAGCATTTGTTCAGATTTCTGAAGTCAACGCAGAGTCTGATCTCTCCATTCTTCTTCCTAGCCGGCACAAGATTAGCAATCCACTCTGAATATATGAGGGGAATGATGATGTGAGCGTCCAACAGTTTCTTGATTTCTTTTTCCATTGTGGGCAGCAGCAAAGGATTGAATGACCTCATTTTCTGTCTGAATGGTTTGTTATCTTTATTCAATGGGATTTTATGTTGAATCACCTCTGTATCAAAAGTCTTCAAATCATCATATTTCCAGGCAAAGATGTCTGCAAATTCTTTCAGCAGTTCTCCATAATCAACCTTTTGTTTTTCAGTCAAATGTGAGGCCAAGTTAACATGTTTGGGATCTTGCTCACTGGCCACATTATACTAGAAAACATCTGACTCTTTTTCCTCACTTTGCAATTTGACAGCCACGTCGTTGTTATCGAACAACCTTTCCAATGGGACCAAGCCTTTAGGAATTCTGTTGGTGGACAGCTAAACTATCTCATGAGCTGCAATTTTGTTCTTGAGCTTTGGCTGCTCAAATTCATCATCATGTTTTTTCTCCTGATCAATCTGCAGATCTGCAAACTCATCTATCACTGCAAGGAATCGGGTGAGTTCAGCATCGTCTTCAAAAACTTTCCAAAATTTTACATTGTCGGGAAGAGAAGGCCTATGTCTAACTTGAATTTCATAAGACAATTTGTGAGGCAAAGGGGGAATGAATGCACATGATGATACAACCAGTGAATCAGCCAATTCATTCATGGCTCTAGGTACAAAAGTAATTTTGAAATCTGCAAAAATTTTAATTGCTTCCAACACTTCATCCCTGTACGCCTTCAGCCTGACATGCTTGTCTTGAAAGGACTTATTCACCTGCTGAATAATCAAATCTGTGTTTCTAAACACCTGCAATTTTTTAATGCCCTTCTCCTTTGCTGCCTTCAGTCCTAAAAGTAATGCTTCATACTCAACAATGTTATTAGTCACTTTAAAATCAATTTTAAAGGACAAATGAGAAGTTTTCTTTGAGGGAGAAATGAATACCACTCCTGCTCCAGCTGATTCCTTAGTACAGGCACCGTCAAAGAACATGGTCCAGAGATCGTCCTCTATTTTTTCTGTGGGCTGAACAGTGATCTTCTCTGTGGGTTTCCTTAGTAGCAATGTATCAGGCAGTGAATCATCAAATTGTAAAATGCAAGAACCCATATCCGTGTCCACTGCGTAGATAGGATGATTGGATGGATTCTTCTCATCATTGATCACATATGCCAAATGTGATTCCCTGTAAAGTCTTCTGTTTACCCCTCCAAAAATAGGGATAGTTGCATAGGAAAGATCCATTTGGAGAGTGCCACCTAATCTCTTCATCCATGCCCTTGATAGAAGACACCCGAATTTTGGAGGTATGTCAGCCACTACTAATGTCCATCACCATCGTCTTCATTGATGCTTGGGTCAAGGTTACAGCCAAATCCTTAATCATCCCAAGGCATTTGACTTTTCATGAATCAAAGGAGAAAAGGTCATGATAAGACTTGGTGATCTCCAGCCCAAGCTCATCCATGACAGCTTTTGGCATCAAGTTATGTGAAGCACCAGAGTCTAACAAACAATTGTGCAGTGTTTTCTCATGAATGTTTAAAGAGATGTAGAAAGGGGGATAACTTTCATCTCTGTCTTCTACCATTTGGCCCAAAGTGATAGTTGGTTTATCATCATAGATGTTGAGGATATCGGCAGAATGAGATACTGACTGTGGGTCTAAAGTTTTGAGGATGTCTCTTTTAAACATCTCATTTTTCATCAGCTCAACAAGAGGAATTGGAATCTTGATCTTTTGTAATTCAGCCTCGAAATTAAAAGAATAAGGAGCCTTATCAATAGTTTTATCAGAACTTTTTACCTGACTGGAAGTGGTTTCCTGATTCTTTTGTTGTTCAACAGAAGGCTTCCTTTCTGGAGTTTGTTGACTGACAGGGGCATCAATCTTCTTGGGAGAGGTTGGTGCTTTCTCTTTTGAAGATTTTGCAGGCTGATCTTCTGATGTATGGTCTTTTTGTTTGACAGGGCAGCAGTCTCTGTAGGAGAAGCTGATGCATCTGCTTGAGAAGCCTTAGATTTAGATCGAAGGTTGTATCTGTTCTTATCCTCTGCTGTAAATATGCCATCACCAAGGAGATCATCTTTTGTTTGTTCATTCATTAATGATTGCTCATAATCTTGTGGTGTGAGATAAGATGTCCCTGTCTCATCTCCAACACAATGAATGTCGCCTTCACCATCCTCTTGATCTTCACCATTGCCTTCATCCATGACTACATTCTGAAGAGGGACTTTTATCCTCTGGTCTTCATTAGAATTCATGTCTCTTTGCAAAATCTGAGTTTGTGGATTATTTCTTCTATAGAGAAAAGCATTTGGATTTCTGGGAGAAAAAGTATTTGACTCTTTTGCTTTTGCTGGTGGCTGGTTTTGGACTTTTAGCTTTGACATTTATGATGTTAGGCTGTCCAACATTTTAGCCATTTTTTCCATTTGACTGTTAGAAGAAGAAGAAGACTCGACAGCAGATTTCTTCTTTTCAGCCCTCCCTTTAAGATTCTGAGAGGCTGTGATGTTTGATTCAACTTCAAGAGAAGCATCTTGCATTAAATCAAGCGTGGATGACCGTCTTTCTCTAAGGATAAGACAGAATTCTGCATCAAAGGCCGCGGAAAATGTGATTTTTGCTGAGGCATCACTTGGTTTGATCTCTGCAGGGATCTTACCAAACATCTTGTTGAATCTTTTAATAAAGTATGAGACCGATTCTCCATCTCCTCTCTTCAGATTTCCAAATTTTGAAATGTAATACAACAGGTCTCTCCTCTCTCTGCAATGCTTCAAGAATGCTGCATCCATTTGTTCAATGCCAGTGATTGAATTTGCTGGCAGCTCCTTAAACCATTTCCGGTCTTGGCCATCTAGGATCTGGACGAAGACTCTAGTCCATACATCTTCTTCTGAAATGTTTATATTTTCTGCATAAGCATAGAATGCCTCAATGTGTTCTTCAGTTGTGTATTCCCCTGCTCCTATAAACTTCGGCATGTATTTCTGGTAATCACCAGTTGGCATGGTAGATAGGGGGTTTGGCAAGACAAGAGGGGCATATCTATTTGCTAAGATTTGTTCCATTCTGGTCATAGGGGCAGCCATGATGATCTTGGTGATAGATGCAGATGAGGAGCTTGTAGGAGACAATGGAGGGGATAGGTAACTCGGAGGAGATGATGGAGGAGATAAATTATCTAAGTTGGAAATGAATGACTGTCTCACTTCACTCTGAACATCAGTTTCAGAAGTTGATGGGAAATAGGAGGCTTTATAAAACTGGCTGAGCAACGAAGCTAGGTTTTCTTCACCTTTAGAGGATAGATCTTGGATAATTTCCTCAAGGACAGGCAGATTTGTATAAGTGTGCAGAACACCCTTTGAAGGTTTACTAGGTGATGAATTGAAAGAATATGAAGAGGAATGTTCTTTTGGATGAGATGAAATTTCAATCTCAAGGGCAGAAACAATGATATTGGACGAAAAAGATGGTTCCTCTACCCTAGCAGCTTGAGATGAACTTTTTATTTCTTTGGAATTTTGAATTTCAGCAAGGGTTTCAAAAGACTTTTCAGATATAGAAATATGAGAATCAATTGGAATACCTGAATCAATTGTAGCTGCAGATCCGAAGGCCTGTCTGTGCAATGCTTTGCCCTTGCTAATGATTTTTTCTGGATCAGGAACGGATGTTGTCAATGGGCCTTCTGGGTTTGCCCTGGTGTGAGCTCTTTTGGGAGCCACTTCGTCAATGGAGTCGCTAGATAGAAAATGTACAACCAAGTGATGTCCAGGCTTTGTCTATCATCAAATTTGGATCTATGTTGTCTCCCAAGGAAGCTGAGCTTCGATCTCCTCTCCCCGGCAATGGCGCCAATTTGTTATCACTCCAAGAAACCCTTTGTGGTTGCATACCAAAGGTGCTTGGTAACTTAAGAAATGAATGTTTTTGTATTTTGTGAATGTGGATCAATGGGAAAACTCAATATAGCTTATGGCATTCAAACATAAAAACGATAAACAAATAGATAGTGCTCTCAAAGATTGATTAATCAGCAGATAGCTTTAAAGTGGGTGAAGAACAGATTGTAACTAAACTAGTACAATGTAGGGTCTAAGAGACAATCAAGAGACTTATTATCAGGCTATGAGCTAAACAATGGGATAAAAGCCATTCAAAGCTTGACAACACAGATAATAGTGCAGAAGAAAGATGGAAAGATGACAATCAAAATTGAAAGAAACCTGTGATCTGTATTAACATAAAAAGTTTGAGTACAATAGCCAATTTCTCTATCCAAAATCGAACCCTTGTTTGATATCAAAACAGGCATTTATATCCCTTACAAGTAGTTACACAGATCCTAAAAACATGGATCTGTTATTAAATAAAAACAGTTCTATTGTATCTAAACTACTTTGAAAATAAAGTCTTCAATCGACTGAACTGAGTGTTCGATCTGTCTTCAGTCTACAAAAATTGCCATTTGCTTCCTCCAGTTTTCAGTATCTGTGATGTGGTGAAGTAGCATGACACCTATACATGACTGTTCCATTTTCCAATATTTTATGGCTGAGTTTTAGGATATGGTTTTGAATGAGTAACCAAAATCCCTCGAATCCCTGAGGTTGAACTCCTTGCATACCACTTAATGATCCATTGATACATTGGCATATCTTCAAAATATGTTTGAAATAAACTGTTGCATTCTCGGCCTCAAAATTTGCTTGCCCAGCTTTCAACAGCATAACTGTTTGAAATTTTTACGGGTTAGCTGTTGAAAGCTGTCGCTTTCAACAGCTAACGGGTAATGAAATATTCGCCTGGCGCTGTTGAAAGTCTCGATAGTGCACAAAAAGTGTTTTCACCTTCTAAATTGATTTTAAACCAAAATCAATGGGCATCTGACTTCTCACCTTGAATGTTGATGGCCACCTGAGCAAGAACCTTCAGGTCTAGATGAGACTTTCGTTTTATCTTTTGTTTCAACCCTCTGATTTGCTTCTTGAGGCGCTTGGTAAGACACCGCAGGCTGCTGCAGTCTTTGGCGAGTTTAGCCTTCCTTTTCTTCTCTCTGACAGTCTCCTTGGCCAATTTTTCAAATGCCGCGTTTGTCTTGGCAAAGTTGTCAGATAATTTTTTATATCTATCCTTTATCACCCGCTCCAAGACCTCCTGCTGGGCAATTACCTCCTTGAGGTGTTTGATTCTCTGAGATTTATTTGTTCTAGGTTTTTTTGATGATTCTCCCTGCTCTATATGATTTAATGTCTCATAGTTCTGAGCACATTCTGTTGATTGCTCAAAACTCTTGATGGAAGGGCACTGGTCTTTCTGCTCATATTCTAAATCTGAGTATGGAAAATTTAGGATATTCTTCCCTGTACTTTGTTGTGTAGGATGTCCTGAATTCTACTGTATAGTCTGCTTGAAATTCAATTTCCTCTTCAAACTGTGAGGCTTCAATATAGATACCCTGTCCTCTGAAGGTCCTGACAAGGCCCTTCTTCTTCTTGAGCTGCTCTGAGGAGAGGATTTCTTTCTTGCACCTGCCATCTGTTCATTTGCAGTCTGGTTCTAGGTTTCAAAACCTTCCCAGAATAGGAAGTGCTCCCAGCTCCTTCCCTGTTGTTTCAATTCTTGCAGAAGGATCAATTTAATGAGGCCTAGGTGACATAGAGTAGCTTTCATGCTCAAAGGCTGAGCTCTAATTCTCTTGCATACCTTAGACAAACTGTGATATAAGAAGTAAGGCAAATTGATGGGGGTCTTGCCTGTAAAATGATCCATGAGTTTAAAGTGGTACATCATCAATTTATCGTATCTTCCTTCTGTGGTAATGTACAGTTGAATTCCTTTGAATAAATCTTGCCACTCTTCATCTAGATATGAAACGAGCATACCTTTTTTCACGCTTTGTGCTTGTACCCATCCTTCAAATAGACCCTGAAATCTAGATTCTTAGGAGTTGTGGTTTTGAACCATTTTTGACCAGTTCTAGGCAATCCTGTAGCTGTGGCAATGACAGCCTCATCCACCTTGATTTACATAGAGCCAACGCGAGCTTTGTTGCCATCAAATGTCTTGGTGAAGGCTTCAGTTGTGGCCTGGTGATACCCAACCTGTAACCTTTCAGCGAATTCCATGCACCCCGCATTTGAAAAGTGCTTCCGGACCTCGGGATGTGATTCCAAAAAGTATAAATTATCCAATTCTCGTTTGAGTAAAATGACACTGCGTTTTCTCGCCAATCTGGAGCTCAAACACTTGACAAATGTAAACCTTGTAACCGCCTAGTCGAGCCGAGGTTTTGCGATGTTGAAAGCAGTCCGGGCTTCGGCTCTGTTTTGAATTAAATGAAAACTTTGACAATGTTTTGTAAACAGTTTGTGATGAAAGACCTCTGTTTGATTTGATGGTGTTAGGTCGGTAGTACCTCCTCTATACCTTCATCTCCAAACACAAACTTGCCATTCCGAATGTGATGAACGTTGAGCATGGTTCCTGGAACGAATTGGAATTCCAGTCACATCTGACATGCATGATTTAGTTTCCATGATTTCCCACTCCTATCAGCGCATGACTTGGATTTTCTCTGATGTGGGGGTGATCACATCATCATTGTTTTCATACGTGGATATCACGCATGTGATTGCCGCTTCATGCAACAACGACCCATGGAGAACGCCTCTGTCAAACGCTCGCTTGCCACTTTCACCAGCGTGTGACTCTACGAAGAAAACCCCGTTAGCTGCTGATAGTATGCACTTTCAACAGCGTACCACTTTGTAGAAGACCCTCCTTAACTGTTGAAAGTGTGTACCTTCCACAGCGCGCCACCTGAGAACTGATTTTCAAAAATCTTTTTAGATTCGCCACTTTCAACAGTGCGTCAATTGATGAAACGAGCTCCTTAGCTGTTGAAAGTGGGCACTTTCCACAGCGCACAATGAATGTTTGAAAACACGTTAGCTGTGGAAAGTAAAAAATGACAATTTTGAAAGAGAAGACTTTATAGGTCAATTATTTTCTAAGACACACCAAAACCAAAAATTTTCTCAGCTGTAAAAACTCAAAAAATGACTCGAAGATACTACCTAAAGCTATGATATCCACCACAAAACTCAACCAAAAGGACGGTTTCATTTTGGGAGTTAACAGGTTCCACACGTTGTCCTTGGATATTGAGGACATTTACTTCTTGACAGGACTGTCACGGTGTGGGTACCACCCGAGCCTGACTAGTAGCAGAGGTGGTGGGATGCCCATGAGTGAGTACTACCACTTGCACTATGTTCCAAAGGCATAGACGAGAAAAGGGAAAGTGTCCATTTGGGGAGTGTGGGATTTGACCCTTCACATTATTTTGTTCACCATTTCTCGTATGGCTGGGAGCGCTGCTCCTCACATGGCTCTCTAGAGCTACTTTCAGTATTCCATAGAGTGTACTGAGCCTCAAGTTTTTAATTGGGCAGATGCAGTGTTTCGTAGCATGAAGAGGCAGTTGACCAAATGCAGGCGAGGCGACCTGAAGAAATTTGGGTACAGGTCTTTGTTAGTGCCCTTCTTCCTTGAGAGGGTTCCCTTGTTGAGGCTACAGTTTGAGTGGGATTTACCGGCTCCAACAGATCCAAGAATGTTGAGGTGGTGTCATCTCATGGCCCGACATGTAGCTGGACCAATTATCAAATATAATGATGTCTTCTTCAACTGGTTGCGACCACAAATGATGATGGTCGAAGATTATTCTTATGCCAGATTGGACTTCCGAGGAGATCCAGACTTGGTCCTGCCCGAGGGTGCTCAGTGGGGGGATCTTGGTAAGAAGTACACTTTTTTTCTTTTTAAATATTTTTGTGAAATTTATCATATGCAAATGTTTTTAAATGTTCATCCAAGGTCTAAATAAAAAATTATTTTTTGATGACACAGACGTGAGACCTTACCGACCTCCTAGTACTTCTCCTATTCAGTGACAAGGAGAGGTGGCACCAGTGCCAAGATGGGATGCCAAATATTATGAAGCGGTGGAACAAAACCTAGAGGGTTTGACAACAGATATTCCAAACATGCCCCTTGGAAAGGTTCCACGACATTATTAGCATCATACAGTAGGAGTGTCAGAGTCCATTGGCCGACTGCTTCGTAGGGTTTCCCGGGAAGTCATGTGTTACTGTGAACGTCATCCATGATGTTACTTTGTAGAAGCTATGAGCTTCATATTTTGAAAATTTGTTCCTCGGAAAAAACTTTTTGTAAAAACTCTTTTGATCGTTATATATACATACGGCTTCTATCGGTTTATCTTGTGTTGTGTGAAAATTGATGTGATTGATTTATAAATGACCAAAATGTTTGTCTAATACATAGTTAGCCAATGCATCAGTTAATGTATTTAGACATCTAGGAATATGTTTATATTCAATATAATCAAAATAACGTTCCAAGACGCGAATTCGCAAATACACCCGTAACAAAGCAGGACTCCGAATAGTATAGACGTTACTTAACTGTAGTACTATGAGCTACGAATCGAGTCACACAATCAAATGATGGATTCCGAGTGAGATAGCATCAATCCAAAATTCAATAACGACGCTATACTCTGCAATATTGTTGGTCGCACAGCCAAGACACACACCTCGTAAGGAGACAAGTTCGTTTGTAGGGGCGTAAATTTCCCATGCAGCGGAAGCAAGGATCTGAGTACTACGGTTAGTGACATCAGCGAAGACAATGTAGTGTAGCAAAGACTCCAACATTTGGAAATCAAACACAATGTCACATAAGGGCAAAGACTAGATAACGACAAAATCAAGCTACAATAACACACACGAAGTATGATACAATAAAAATACAGGTACTCATGCCCAGGTGATCTTATGCATAGTACTTCTTCAAGTACAACCCATTTCTGGGTTCACTCAAAGGGATACCATCGTAATCTACTAAATCATAAGCCCCTTTTTCTAAAAATCGTCTAACGATATAAGGACATTGCCACATGACTTCGAATTTTCTAGCTCCTAGCATATTTCAATATTGTTCATAGAGGAGAACGAGATCTCCTTCAGAGAAAATGAAAGGCTTGACATGTTTGTTGTATTGGGCCTTGACATGTTTTTTCTGAGCTTCTATGACTAGGGTAGCATTGCATCGAGTTTTGTCTAATTTCATAAGATACAAAAGACATTCTTCCTCAACAGAAGTGTTTGGTAGGAGTTCAACAACTAGTTTTAAAGAGGGTATCTCACATTCAAACGAGAGAATGGCTTCCAAATCATAGACTAACCAGAAAGGTGTAAACCTAGTAGCGGACTTGACAGATTTCCAATAATCCCACAATGCCGAAAACAACATTGTGTGCCAACTTGTTTTGTGAATCCCTACCATTCATCGAAGCATAGTTATGAGAACTTTGTTAATTACTTCAACTTGGCCATTGGCTTGTGCGTAATAGGGAGTTGAGTTTTCATGGTAAAGACCCAACTTTTCAGTAAGTTTGGACATCATGAAGTTTCGAAAGTGGCTACCGTGATCAGTGACGATAGCCTGGGGAACACCAAAACGAGTTATGATGTGATTAAAAATGAATAATGCTACGGTCTTTCCAGTGTTGTAAAATTTTGGCATTGCCTCGACCCATTTTGTAAAGTAATCTATGGCTACAATAATGTATCCATGCCCCCCGGCCGAGTGGGGGTGACATGTCATGAAATCAATGCCCCATTTTGCAAAGGAACCAATGGAGACCACAGGGTGAAGAGGAGTGGGATGTGACCATATCTTATGATTATAGGTCTGGCAAGCATGGCATTTTTGAACGGAGATTATGCAATCGTTAAATAAAGAAGCCCAAAAATACCCTGCTCATAAGATCTTATGGGAAGTAGCATACCCAGACATATGACCATCACAGGCTCCAGAATGGCAGTCATTCAGATCTTTCTCGGCTTCGTCGAACATTAGGCAGCGTCGAAAAATTGAGTCAATCCCTCGATGATAAAGAGTATCCCCGAGGATAATATATTGACGGGCTTGGTAGCGTATTTGATGTCGGTCAGTACTAGACAAAGTTGGCTGAAAAGTATAGGTTTGGATATATATGATGATATATCCATACCAAAGATCATCAGAGCTAATGAGGAAAAGGGATTCATCAGGTAATGAATCGACTACTACATTTTCCGTTTCAGAATAGGGAAAGTCGCATATCAACTCAACAAACACTAAGGACTTCTTGGACTTGGCGCGTTTGAATTTCAAGTCAAACTCCTGGAGTATCACGATCCATTTGGAGTATTTTCCCCCTAGAAATTGATGTGTGAGAATGTGTTTCATAGGGTTGCAGTTAGAAATCATTGTAGTCTTGCAAGAGAGGATATAGTGTCGGAAGCGTTGGACAGCTTGAACGACTGCCAAGGCCAATTTTTCGACATGTAAATACTTGGTTTCGGTAGGCGTTAGACTTCAACTCAAGTAATAGATAACATGTTTGTCATTAGCATCATCCTCTTGGATGAGAACCATACCAATGGTGTAATCTGAGGCTACAAGGTAGAGGAAATAATCGCGACTGTAATCAGGGGGAAAAAGAAGTAGAGCACATGTTAGGGACAATTTCAAAGATTTGAAAGCTTTGTTTGTGATGGTATCCCATACGAACTCGGACCCCTTTTTTAGGAGCTGTGTAAATCCATGAGTTATTTCGGCGTAATTTGGGATGAAACGACGAAGAAATTTTTCTTTCCCCTGCAAAATTTGTAACTGGAGAAGTGTAGAAGGAGGAGGGAGATGAAGGATCACCTCAACCTTTAAAGGATCTACCTTGATCCCTTGACATGAAAAAATAAATCCTATAAGTCGACCAGATTCCACGTAGAAAACACACTTGTGAGGATTCAAACGTATATGGTAAAACCGACAGCAGACGAAAATGGATTGGAGGTGGGTTGGATGATCAACTCGGCACATTGAGTGAGCAGGTAAATCATCTAGATATGGTTGCATGATGTGCTTGATATCATGGAAGGGATAAGACATAGCGCGTTGAAAAGTTGTGCCAGCGTTCTTGAGACCGAAGGGGAGTTTCTGATAGGAAAAAGTTCCCCAAGGACAAATAAAAGAAGTCTTATGTTGATCCTTAGGAACAATGTTGATTTGATTATACCCGGAGAAACCATCCATCAGAGAGAAGATTTCACTTCCGACGCAATCGTCAACAATATGATCGACGAAGGGGGTAGGAAAGTTGTCTTTGGGACAAGCCTTGTTGATATCCCTATAATCAACACATACATGGATTGTGCCTTGTTTCTTGTTGATCAAGACAAGATTGGAGACCCAGTCAGTGAGGGCCACCAGGTAAATAAATTCGACTTTGAGAAGTTTCTCGACTTCGAGCTTGATAGCATCCACTTTACATGGGTGAACTGGACAAAGGCGTTGCCGGATAGGTTTAGCATCGGGGTATGTCTAGATCTCATGTATCACAATGTTGAGGTCAATACCCAACATTTCTTCGTAGCTCCAGGTGATGATGTCACAAAAATATTTGAAAAGGGACGTGTAGCTAACGATTTCGTCAGGGGAACACGAAGCTCCGATATGGACATTTTTTACAATTCCAGGTTTGATGGATATGTCGACAGGAATAGTGGGCGAGATATTGCTTAAGTTCCCTTCAGAAAACACATCATGTGTGGACTTGGGAACGACTGAGATGATGACAAAGGTCGAAGGTGTCGAGATCCATTGGTATTTCTCAATGGTATGTTGCTCCAGGAAGAGGATGGAACGATGATGTCCATCATCCCAAGGGGTGTCCTCCATGACAGACATGATCATCTCGTCTGTGGGGAAAATGACATGGAAGGGATCTAGAGATAACTCACCAAGAGAGGGGGTAGAATGGGTTGCCGATTGAATGGCCTGATAGGCATATTCGACCAGACTTAACGACATTTCATTGCCATAACGAAGATGATCTCCAGGGTCAGGTACTATCCATGGGTCGTGAGACATAGGAATTCCATGAATAGAGGTAGAGATCATGTTGATTGAAGCAATGGACGAGCGTGGAACATCGGGTGGTGGAATGGGGAAAGTACCCATTAACGAAGAGTCTTTGAGAAGGCCTAAACTGAGGTTCTCATAAACCGGTGGGGTTTTAGCGATGAACGGTACATTGCCAGTACGAGTATCAGAGTTAAATAAGGCTAATTGGTCAATGGTGACTACCTTCCCTTGATGTGAAAAATGTACCACATGAAAAAGGGTCGACACAACTATGTGCATGGAATCGATCCAGCTACGGCCAAGTAGAAGATTGTAATCAAGAGCAGTGTCAAAGACTTCCACTTTGACTTGGACTCTTTTTCCTTCTAACGTGATTGGCAATGAAGGAAGGACACCGTATGGATTAAAACTAGAGCCATTAAAGGATTTGAGAGTGTTCTGGGATTTATTCAAAGAGGGAGAGCCAATGGCTTTCTAGCAAGTAAGAGACATGACACACGTCGAGGCACCCTTGTCGATAACGGTTCGAAATTTTTTTTTGTCAGAGACAATCACTTGGATCTAGAACGCGATTTGAGGGGGTAACCTTGGAATGTGATCTTCCAAGTCAAAAATTATTAAATTTGTATCCATCAGTTCGATTCCACTGATAGCTTTCAACAGTGCCTTCTGTTGTGTGGGACAACTTTGAAGGACTTTGAGGGCTGACATCACACAGGGTGCTTGGGCCAGATCTTCAACAATGTTGTAGTTCTGGGCAACGCGAGCATGAGGATTAAAAGTTGATTTCTGAACGACGCCCTTTGGGGGGGGTCGAAGAACTGTTTCAAGCCTCAGTTGTTCAAGATCAAGAGGACTGTTTGTAGGTGGAGTCACAGGAGAGGGTTGTACCAATGAAAGAGGTGGGTCATCAACCTTCTCTTTAGAGGGAGAATAATCTTTGGCTCATGTGGGGAGTGCAATGTCATTCTGCTTTGAATCGCCAGTACACATCAATACATAGGATGTAGTAGAAGGTGAGGGTTGGTCATGAATGACCAATTGAGCCTGTTGTTGAGACGAGAAGGGTTGGGACAAAACGTCCGGAGTAGGTGGTTTTGGGGCTCCTTGAAGGAACTTAGTGATCTTGGCACATCGTGGAAAATCCTTCATGTAGTTATCATCACCACAAATAAGACAAGGGTATCGAGGTTTGCGCTTATCCTGATCGTCAATAGGTGGAGTTTTGGTTCACTCTGCTTGAGAATTATTTTTTTCCTCCTTATTCTTACCCCTTCCCTTTTTGGATTTGTTTTTACCGGCTAGGGTAGGTTGGACCACATTTACCTTAGAAGTCTTGCCGGTGGGAGGGGTAGGAGATGGAGAATTTTGAACATTAGAAGAAGTAGGTTTGGGGTTGGTGCTTGAGGCGGAATGTGGTTGGGCATGGAAAGTGCCAATCACACCGTCGGTTGCATGAGAAGCAGCTGGAGTAGTTGAAGTGGTGGAAGTTGAAGGACAAGGTGCGTCAGGTAGTAAGTTGTAAAGGGTACCCATTTGTGAGTAAATGAGGTCAAGGTATTGAGCACGACTTATGG
Source organism: Picea engelmannii (assembly GCA_009831015.1). Taxonomy (NCBI): domain Eukaryota; kingdom Viridiplantae; phylum Streptophyta; class Pinopsida; order Pinales; family Pinaceae; genus Picea; species Picea engelmannii. The sequence goes on from ML835047.1 coordinate 45,784, forward strand.
CCTGCTCTTCCATGACTAATCCACCCATGGCGATGTCACGACCGATGTCGTTCACAAATGATTTTGTGAACCACTCTGGCAGCAACTGATCAGGGAGTTCGATTTTGATGAGACGTTGTATCCATCGCCACTCATGAATGTGATCGGATATATGAGTGGCTTTGTTTTGTTTGAAAGAACTTAAAATCTCGGTCCCTGTTTCATAATGGATCGGTAACTGGTAGTAGGTGAGGAAAGCCATAGCTAGGGTTTTGAAGTCGGCGAAGAAACCTCATGGTAATTCTATATACCACTCCGCAGCAGAACCCATGAGGATCCATTGAAAAAGACGTAAATGAATAGAGTCATCCATCAATGAGTTGGATGAGCACCAAAGGTGAAAAGTCATGATGTGATTGTTTGGGTCCTCTCCCACTTTGCCGTCAAATTTAGGGATGTCTGATGGTAGCTTGGATGGTATAGCAGGCCATTAGGGAGAGTGACGAATTGGATCATTTAAAATTATCGACAAGTCTGGGAGATCCAAAGTGGCCAAGAAGGGTAACTGTCAATGCACATGCAGGTACTGGTGGCTTTGGGGAGGAAGCCTCGTCAACAAACTAGTAGGACCATAAGCAGTCTGCATATAATGTGAATACCTAGGCAGATTTAGCGGTGGTTGGAGAGGATAGTATCTCATGGGATTGTATCCTTGAACAGGGACACGAGTTTGAGCATTCGAGCCCCAAATAGGGTTGGACGTACCTGGATATGGTTGGACTATACGAGGGGGTATCACGAATGCAGTTGGAAGCTGTTTCCCCCCAGTCAAATGAGGAGTATGTTGTATCATATGATTCCAATATTGGGCCAAGGATTGAGGTATGTTTTTTCCATAAGGTGGGGTCGGTGAGGTTTTCCCTCCAATCGAGGGTTGTGTTCCAATTGGGATTTGCGTTCCAATAGGAATTTTCCCACTTAGAGGGGGTTGAGTCAAACATCCTTGGTGAAATTGTCCACCAATGGGAATATGGTAATTTGGTGTGAATGATGGAATAGTGCCACTAGGATTAATACTTCTAGTGGAGGATGAGAAAGGTCCTCCAAAAGGGGGTTGAGGAAGTGTCAGAATAAAACAGGGAAGAGAGTGCCCAAAAGAAGAGGGACAATCAGGAGTGTTGGATGGGGTTTGCATAGGAGTGGTAATGGAAGAATTCAACGCATGGTATCCGGGTAGTAGTGTTGGGGTTACACTGGGTGTGAGCGGTGTGCCAATGGGGGCTTGAATAACTATGGTAATCCCGGTGTGAATATTCGTAGTATCTGTGTAATGGGACATTTCTATAGGGATGGTCAATATGTGGTCAGATCATGGGGTGTCCGTACCAGGAAAATAAGAGGCAGTATTAAATGGTACTGTGTCTAGGTTATAGGTTTCAGAGAGCACAAGTGAGACGGTGATTTCAATGCCTGATCCTGGACCAAAAAGGTTCCATCTAAAAATGCTCGTAGACCAAAAATGATCTTGGCCCTCTATTCCTGGAAAGGGTCCAACCGGTGATCCAGAAGACACAACAACTAAGTCTCTGGAAGAATTCACTCGCATAAACTGTCTCTCAGAATCGGGGTGAATTCGAAAGTCCTCTCGAGTATTGGTAATTTGGAAATGTTCTAGAGAGTCGGTTCGTTCCACTTGTGGCGTGGTAACGTCTTGGAATTCACTCTGTTGAGCAGAGCCCTTAGGTGAGCTTGTAGGCAGGGGTTGAGAACCTTCCATATGCTCTGGAGATAAACCTTGCATTCTACGTGAACGATGTGGAGGATCTATTATGAACGAGTTACAAACTTACGAATAAAATCATATGGTCAACTTGAGTAGATAAACAACACGTTCTAGTAAACAAAATCTAGGAAACAATACCAAGCAAACAAGACCTTCTAATTCCAAAGTCACTAGTTGGTGATGAAATCCAACGTCGCAACAATGAGATGAGAAGGGGCTGGGCTAGGGTGGAAAAGTTACACTGACGACTTGCTTAACAGACTTACACCCTGGTGCAAGCTCCCACACATAATTGTGGGTATACCCTCCAAGGAGCCCGAGTGAGTTTGGCCAACGTCAATTCTAGGTACCATGAAGAATTTCTCCTTCACAGTCACCTTGTGTAAGACCCTAGAAATATAGGCCACTAAGGTTACCACCGACAACAATAAATCCCGGGGGGGACAGTCGACAGTCTGATCCACACGCAAGGGAAAGGTATCTAGCCCGAAATCAACTCAAGAGGCTTCCACTCATCATTGTGGGTATAAATCCAAGTGACCCTCATAATATGTGCAATCTCTACACTGATATCAACAAAGCAGGGTGAGTAACTATGTCAATATCAATGCAACCTCGTGTTTGACCTTTGTGTGAGAAAGGATTCCCAGGACAAAATATTGTAAATGGGATTTGACACTCCTTAAAACAAGATGCTATTGTGTGTTTTGTGCTTTGGAGAGTGTATCTCTCTACCTATTCCAAAGCGCTAGCCTAGCTAAATGTTGGTGTAATAGAGCCCTAGAAAAGAGTTACTAGTTAAATTTTACAATTGCGCAATGTTATTAAGGGTTGTTGTTACTCAAAGGAAGTGGACATGAAACTGATATTGTATGAGACTCTGACCCAACGATGCACAGATAGGAATGAAAAATATCAATTTTCATTCAATGAATCCTATGTACGGGAGGGAAAGGGAGTTTTTCCAGACCGATCTTGAACTATGACACACAATTTCCTTTAAAATGCAATTTCAATGAACCACATAATAATGACAATTCTCTATTGTTTCTTTTTCAAAAATTTCAACAATTGATTTTCAATATTTTCGAAGACGAAAATGCTTTTGAAAGAAAAATGTTTTTCACTTTTCAAAAAGGACCTACACCATGATGGTGAAGGTGAGGAAAACCAAAAACTAATGAATCAAGCAATAAACAAAAAACCAAACCAATATTTCAATGGAAACAAAAATGACAAGCAGACAAATCTAGTCTTTTCAATTGCATGAGAAAAGTAATCT
>WSFP011284511.1:0-48250 GCA_009831015.1 Picea engelmannii
TAGGTTAAAGTGTGTTTCTTTAATATGCATTAGTATGCATTTGTAATCCGACGGTTAGGACATGTTCCTGACATAGAGTGATCCGACATCTCATATTAATGTCAATCTTAATGGCTACATTTATCTGTGGCTTAAGACACGATTGTACCATGATCTCTATTTAAAGAGCATGGAGGGTCATTTGTCAATCATCAATTGCAAGAAAATATCTTGTAATATTTTTCTTTTGCATTAATAAATTGCCTCAAGTGGCCATGTTGGCTAGGGATGTGGACATTTACCCTTTGAGGTTTTACGACGTAAAAACATTGGTGTGTTGATCTTTGATCTGGTTATGTGAGTGATTACAAAAGGTATTTGTAACAATGGTATCATAATGAATTTGAAGACATGATCTTGTTGTAGATCGAGATATTGAAGTCATGTTGTTGCATCTCTGGTTTCTGTTGTTTTGTACAATTTTGGGATAAGAGGACTATTCCATTTCATCCAAAGCGTTCATTTCAGTTAGAAATGCTTTTCATTTCACTCGAAAATGTTTTACTTTTTCAAAGATACAACCATTTCAGTTAGATCCAAAGGTATAGAGCTTGAATACGCCATTAATTTTTTTTTTTATAGAGGTAATATTTCGGTTTTCTGTTTTTATTTCGGGGTTGCTACTATTTTTTGTTTTCGTATGCTATTTTCCCCGTGCTCTGTGCGATCTAAAAAAATTAGAAACAAAGTGGGAATTTTTTTATTCTTTACGTATTCTCTTTTCGATGTGCTCTGGGTGATCTCGACAAATAAAAAACATAGGGAAAAATTGCATTTTTCAGGTAAGCTAATGGAGATATAACCCTTGTTGTTGCTTAAAAACAATTTTTTTGTGTGTGAATGCATGACAAGAAGATTTTTTTTACACACTTCAAATTCGTCTTCCACAACAACAACAACAACATCCCCTATCCTCCTCAAGATTATATTGTGTTTTACACTAGCTCACTTGGTTGAAAGTTGCTTTATTTAGTAAGAGGCCTTGAGTTCAAGTCTCTTTTTGTTATTTTTTTGAAAAACTTCATGCATTCATTTTAAACTGCATGTCACTTAATTTATAAAAGTGAATTACTATAAGTAGGTTTAATATTTTTTGTTACTCCTTTTTTCTTTCAACTTTAAAGTAACTTCATTGTACAAGTGATTCCCACTTATTTAATAAAAGTGGGTCACTTTATAAGTAACTTATTTCTAAAAGTGAGCTTATAGGAAAAGTTAGATAATGAGGAGCATCACCACATGGACCAACTTCCACTTGTGATGGGGCTCTTTGGTTATTGTTTATGCATTTTTTCAAAAGGGCATAACTTTCACATCCAAAGTCTGTTTCCAGTGTCATTTTTTTGAAACAACGTATTTTTCAAGTGCTTTCCATCCGTAACTGTAATGTCCCCAAGGCTGAGCCCAGTTGTAAATATGATGTATGAAATAAATTGTAAATATGTGTTATAGGCTGGTGAGCCAAGTTTGTATAAGTCGGTGGGCTTATGTGATTGTTAGGCCAGAGAGCCTAAGGGTTGGAGGCCAAGGGCCTGATTTTGAACTTGTATATATGAAAAAACATTTAATAAAATTGTAAACACCGTCAGGTGCAGACCAACCACGATGAATGAGTGAAGGGGGACTGAGTTTCCACAGAGAAGGCAAGGGATTAGGGGCTGGAAGGTGGGAAAAGGGGCTAAGTGTTTATCCTAGGGGGGGCTTAAGCCTAGGAATAATATTTTATTATTATTCCAAAAGAACATGTGCCATTTATATTTTTTATCCTAAGTTCTTGACCAAGGGAAGGTGATGTGTGCTGGTGGAATGCATGCAGTCTCCAGGGCGAATGCATGCGTTCCACCTCTGTTTGAATTGAAAAAGCCTGTGATCGATTCCGAAAGAGCCAGTTTCACCTCTGTTTGAATTGAAAAAGCTCGTGTTGTGTCTGGAGAATCCGTGTGCATCCACTGCCCGAGATCGAGCCTATGCGTGAGATCTCTGTCCTTGAATCCGTGACCCTGAGCCATTTTTCCATTGTTGAGTCTGTGGAAAAAGCCGTGTCTGTTTTTCCATTGCTTGTGTGGCCACGCAGTGTTGGACTGCGTGGGAGGTTTGTTGACCTGTGAGCGATTCTCTCCAAGTGAGAGAGTGCGCAGAGGAAGGAGAGAACTCCTGGAAGGAACCCTGTAGCTACCACAGAGCCCAGAGACTTCTGGTCTGGTCTGTTGCTGTAACCCAAGGCAAGGGAGGTTAGTAGCCGAAGGACTGTCCAGGTGACAAAGAAGGTGTATACTCCTGGGGTGGAACAAGCATGTGGGGAATGAGGGTCTGTGGGCAGTGAGTGTGGGTGGTTCCTACGAGAGAATCCCTTCCTGTGGCTATGTGTTGTTTTCCCTGTAACCTTAGCCTAACCTAGGATTCCTTGTCTCGAGGTGGAGCTTAGTCCTAGCTTGGGAGTGACCCACTGCTGAGCTGATGAGTAATGTGGTCTAAGGCTGGGAGGTTCGTGGAAGGCCTACACTTGGTTGGTGGATTCTACCATTGTTAAAAGATAAGTATCTGATTATGTTTTAATCATGTTTTGCATGACTCTACTTCTTATGTTATCATGATTTCCGCTGTGTATATGAATTAGTATGAAATGTTATTGCTTTGTTAATTATGGCAGTAACTCATATGAATACTCTGTGTAGAATGTGTATATTTGTTTAAATGCATGTGGATTATATAATACCTGTATGAGTTATGTACCAAGTGGTGTTAAAGTTTCCTTTTAAGAGCGATTAAGCCATGGTAGCTGAAAAGATGCGCTACAGTTTGGTATCAGAGCCAAGGTTTCGACACTGAACCTAGATGGGCCAGTGGAGCGGTCTTTAGACTGAGAATGCGAGGGGAAAATGGGTCTAGAAGGCCAATTTCAGACCCTGGTTTGCTCCAAAGTGTCAAGGAGTTACTTGACTAGTGTTTTTTTTATTTATTTAAGCTCAGGAGGTATAGCGGCATTATGAAACCGCAGCCAGTGTGGTATAAGTCCACAGGGAGAGAGGACTCCACACCAGAAGTGTTGGAGCTTTAGGATCTGTTCGGGAAGAAAGGTGAACCCTCGTGACCGTCAGATCTGGAAAGTGTGCATGGGGTTTACATCCCTTTGGAGTTGCACAGGAGTGCGGAAATCGCGATACGCGAAATCCCGAATTAGTCAGGACCGTCCATCAGAAAGAATGCGTGGAGAGCGATCAACCTTTCGCTGACTCGTAACTTGAAAAGGTCAAAGGGTGAGTTCGTGAAAATTCACAAAACACAAATTCATGATTGGATCATAACCGTCGATCTAAGAGAGATCTGGACCGTTAATTGTCCAGGAAGAAATCGATGTTTTGGGAGATGGGAAGTGAGGAGAGGTGAATAGCTCCGAAACCCAAAACCCCGAAATCCAGAAACAATCTACACCATAGATCGTGGGGAGAAGATCTGACCATTGGATTTTACTAGGAATGGACGTGGACACATGGAGATGTACCACGTGCCAATGGGTCGAGAAGAAAAGCGAGAGTGGTGGGACCCGATGTTGTCGTTAAAAGCGACGTGGACCCTCATGAACGTGCCATGTGTCACCATGGTTGTGGGTGACCACTGTGCTATGTGGGCCCGGAGGGTAAAGTAAATCGAAATTTCGGAAGTCGGGGGTTGGAAAGGAAAGCAAGTCTGATAGCCTTGTGGACCGAAAACCCGAAGTCCCGAAATCTCCGAAGATAGAAGAATCGTAGCGGATTTTAAGGACGACAACTATGTTGTGGGCTCGGAAAATAAGGAAACCAATTTTTCAGAATTCGGGAATTGAAATGATAAAAGGTTGGGAGTCACTGCGAAATGAACTCCCGGGTGCCGAAAACCCGAAGTCCCGGGTGTCGAAAACGAAAGTCCCGAAATGCCGAAAATGAAAGTTTCGAAGACCCGAAAATTGCAGAGCCGAATGAGAGCTCAGAAAAATTATTTGAATCGAAACGTCTTTTGTTCTTGTTCATATTGGCGTATAAATGTTGTGGATTGTTCATGACGTTTTAATGGCCTGACAAAATTCGAATTGAATTTCACAGTGCGTGTGCAGAGTTCAACGAGGGTTAGGACTCCAGTTAACCAACGCCGATTATGGAATGGGAAAAGGTCCAGATTGCCTCCGAAACATGAGACAAACGGGAAGGAAAGGATGTCAATGTGGAAGTGGAAGGATCAAACTCCAATGGGCACGGAAAAGAAAAGAATAAGGAAGGACACATAATGAAAATCATTGAAGGATTGCAAAGAGAAGCCCAGGCTCGCCGAGCTGATAGCCGAAAGCTCATGAAAGTCAGGGATCGACAGGGTGTATTAAACTTAAAATTTTTGAAGAGCTTGGAAAGAATAGAGAGGAAACTCGAGAAGGGAAGAGACTCAAGTAAGATAGAGAGTCACAGAACCCCTGGGAGAAGAAGGAGATCAAGAAGCATCAGGACTCCCGAGAGGAAAAGGAGGTCGAGGAGTGGTAGCCGACATCTTATTCGCTCCCAAAGACATTTCAATAGGGGAACACGCAGTAGTTCGAGCTCGTCTCCTATCATAAAGCACCGAAAATCTGGAAGGGATGAATTGAAAGGGGAAATCAACAAGATTAAACCGCCTACGTTCGATGGTGAACATAATAAGGAAGAAGATGCCGAAATATGGTTGCTGGGTATAAAGAAATACTTCCAACTGCAGAATTATTCTGCCCATGCAGAAGGAAGAATTGCAATTTACCAATTGAAAGGAAAAGCATCCATGTGGTGGGATCATTTGGTGCAGGTGCAACACATCAAAGAGAAAGAGGTCACGTGGAAGGAGTTTAAGAGGTATTTTGAGAAGAAATACCTGACCAAAAGATACTATGATAGAAAGATGAAGGAGTTCTTCGAACTCAAGTTGGTCAGTATGACCATTGATGAGTATGAACGAAGTTTTCTGGAACTACTGAAGTATGTTCCATTCATCAAAGATGAGGCTGTTAAAATTCAGAGGTATCTGAGTGGACTGCCACCTTCCATTGGTGACAAGATTCAATATGATGATCCTAAGACTATGGAAGAAACAATAAGAAGGGTGAAATGATTATATGAACAACAAAGAGAAAAGCCTACCTTTCGGAAGGCTTGGGATGACCAGAAGAGGTTTAAGAAAGAACAGAGGCAGAAGGGAAACATGCCACCCTTTTTCAAGAACAACCCTTGGGTACAGTCATCTTTTAGAGACCCCAGGAAAGTTGAAGGGAGTGAGCAGATGCCAAGGTCTCCACCTATGGAGTGTTGGGGCTGTAAAGGGAATCATAGGTAGAGAGACTGCCCCCATAGAAAAGACAAAGCAAGAACTATTCATACTTTTCAACAAGCTGAAACAGTGGAGGATATGGGCAGCAGAATGCCGAGGATCTACGCAGCCCTAGACAACAAACAAGTAGAATTTCAATCGCACATGATTAAAGTGGAAGGTACGATCAACAACCAACCACTTTTTATTTTAATTGATTTAGGGGCTAGCCATAGTTATATAGATCCTAGAGTGGTGGAAAGTTTGCATTTAACAAGAAGCAAACATGAAAAGTCTTGGTTAGTGAAGTTGGCCACAGGGACCAAGAGGAAGCTCACTGAACTGGTTAAGTCCTGTTCAGTGGACATGAAAGGAATAAGAACTAAGGATGAATTGAACATTTTACCTTTAGGCTCATACGATTGCTTAATTGGGATGGACTGGTTGGACCAACACCATGCCCTTCTGGATTTCCGTAACAAGAGGTTTACCTGCTTGAACGAAGAGGGAAATCCAGTAACAGTCCAAGGAATTCCCAGAGCCATGGATGTTAGGGAAATCTCAGCCATGTAGCTGAAGAAATGTTACCGGAAAGGTTGTCAATTATATGCAACTCGGGTGGAAGAAGCATCTCGAGATGTAGTCTTGAATCTGGGAGATCACGAGGTACTCAAAGAATTCAAGGATGTATTTTAGGAGGTACCTGTACTACCTCCGAAGAGGGACATCGATTTTTCTATAAGTTTGATGCTTGGAGCAGCTCCAATTTCGAAGGCTCCTTATAGAATGAGTACGCCAGAGTTGAAAGAGTTGCAATTGCAGCTCGAAGAGCTACTAAAGAAGGGATACATTCGCCCTAGCGTATCGCCTTGAGGAGCCCCGATCCTATTCGTGAAGAAGAAAGATGGGACGTTGAGACTGTGCATTGATTTCCGACAGTTGAATACGGTCACTGTCAAGAACAAGTATCCTCTGCCAAGGATTGATGATCTTTTTGATTTGTTGAAGGATGCGAAAATATTTTCAAAAATAGATCTTAGATCTGGATATCACCAAGTGAGAATAAATCATGAGGACATTAGCAAGACAACCTTTAGAAAAAGGTACGGTCATTATGAATTCACAGTGGTGCCATTTCGACTGACAAATGCACCTGTTGTTTTCATGTGCTTAATGAATGGAGTGTTCAGAGATTATTTGGACAAGTTTGTCATAGTCTTCCTGGACGATATCTTGGTGTATTCCAAGACAGAGGAAGAACATGAACAACACCTGAGAATGGTGCTGCAGGTGTTGAGAGAACACCAGCTGTACGCAAAACTGAGAAAGTGCTCATTTTACCAAAGGCAGATTCATTACTTGGGGCACATTATATCAAAGGAAGGGATCGTTGTGGATCCTGAAAAGGTTGAGGCCATTCGAGAATGGTTAGCGCCAAGGAATGTGGCATAAGTTAGATCTTTTATGGGTCTAGCAGGCTACTACAGAAGGTTTATAGTGAGATTCTCAAAGATAGCTCACCCTATCACTTCCTTGCAAAGGAAGGAGAAGAAGTTCCAGTGGACTGAAGAATGTGAGAGCAGCTTCCAGCGATTGAAGCAGCTACTAACCAGTGCTCCAATCCTAAAGATTGCAGATCCAAATAAGGATTATGTAGTGTGCACAGATGCGTGTAAGGAAGGGCTGGGAGGAGTTCTCAACCAAGAGGGATTTGAAATTTGTTATGAGTCCCAAAAGCTGAAAGAGCATGAAAGGAATTATGCCAATCATGATTTAGAGCTAGCAGCAATCATCCATGCCTTGAGGAAATGGAGACATTACCTCATGGGAAGGAGATTCGAATTAAGAACAAACCACAACGGTCTGAAGTATTTATTTGATCAACTGACTTTAAATGCGAGGCAAACCAGATGGCCAGAGTTTCTGTGCGAATATGACTTTGATATCAGGCATATCAAAGGGAAAGAAAATAAGGTGGCTAATGCACTCAGCAAAAAAGTGCACGAATTACATGCTACAACCATTAGCATGTACAAGACTGAGATGAAAGAAAGAATTTTGGAAGCTGCAAATACTGATTTGCAGTACAAAAGTCTGGTAGCAAAGCTACAACAACGCGAGAGACCACAGACCAAGGAAAGTTACACCTTGGGAACTAATGGTTTACTTCTGTATAAAAACAGAGTGTATGTACCCAATGTCTGAGAATTGAAGTTGACAATTCTAAAGGAGATGTATAACGTGGCTTATGCTGGACATCCTGGATATCAAAAGACTGTGGAAGCAGTCAAAAGCCATTATTTTTGGCCGGGTATGAAGAAAGAAATTGTTGAATACATCACCATATGTATGGAGTGCCAGAAGGTTAAGGCTGAGCATAGACACCCAGCAGGGTTTTTGCAACCTTTACCCATTCTTGAGTGGAAATGGAACACGGTAACAATGGATTTTATCACCGGACTACCTAGAACCAACAAGCAACATGATTCAATCATGGTGGTGGACAAGCTTACTAAAGCCACTCATTTTATTCAACTGAAAACCACCCACAGGGCAGCTGATGTTGCTGATATATTTTTAAAAGAAGTTGCACGCTTGCACGAAATTCCTAAGACAATTGTGTCTGATAGGGACCCGAAATTCACCTCGAATTTCTGGAAAGGACTGTTCAAGGGATTCAGAACGAATCTAAACTTTAGTACATTGTATCATCTTGAGTCTGATGGTCAGACACAGAGGGTGAACAGGGTAATAGAAGACATACTGAGAATGTATGTGATGGACAAACCATCAAGGTGGGAAGACTACCTGTATTTGGTAGAATTCGCCTACAATAATGGGTATCATGCATCATTGAAGATGAGCCCATTCAAAGCACTTTATGGAAGAAGGTGCAACACTCCAGTGAGCTGGGATAATCCAGCTGACAGAGCAGTAGTTGGGCCTGAGCTGCTCAAAGAGATGGAAGAACAAATGATAAAAATTAAACAGAATCTAAAAGCTACCCAGGATAGGCAGAAAAGTTACATTGACAGTAACAAAACCCATAGAGAATTCAAAGTGGGTGACCATGTTTTCCTGAAAGTGAAGACTAACAGGAGTTCCCTGAAGTTGGGAAGTTGCGCCAAATTGGCAACAAGATTTTGTGGGCCATTTGAGATCATGGAAAGGATTGGGCCAGTTGCATACATGCTTGCACTACTTGCATCTATGACTGTACATAATGTGTTTCATGTTTCACTACTTAAGAAATATGTACCTGATGCTAATCATGTTATTGATTGGAATGTGATTCAGGTGGAACCAGAAGGTGTCCTGCAAGTGCATCCTGTGCGCATATTGGACAAGAAAAGCAAACAGCTCTGGAATCGAGCCATAGAGCTTATAAAGGTTCAGTGGACCTGGTACGGTCCTGAGGACGCGACATGGGAGCATGAAGAAGTTATGCGGGCAGAGTACCCGCATCTTTTTGAAAATTTTGAAAGGCTTGCAGAGACAGTGTAAGTTGCACTAAGGACAGTGCAAAAATAAGGGAGGGGGATTGTAATGTCCCCAAGGCCGAGCCCAGTTGTAAATCTGACGTATGAAATGAATTGTAAATATGTGTTATAGGTTGGTGAGCCAAGTTTGTATAATTCGGTGGGATTATGTGATTGTTAGGCCAGAGAGCCTAAGGGTTGGAGGCCAAGGGCTTGATTTTGTACTTGTATATATGCAAAAAAATTTAATAAAATTGTAAACACCACCAGGTGCAGACTGACCACGATGAATGAGTGAAGGGAGATTGAGTTTCCACAGAGAAAGCAAGGGATTAGGGGCTGGAAGGTGGGAAAACAGGATAAGTGTTTAGCCTAGGGGGGGCTTAAGCCTAGGAATAATATTTTATTATTATTCCAAAAGAACATGTGCCATTTATATTTTTTATCCTAAGTTCCTGACCAAGGGAAGGTGATGCGTGCTGGTGGAATGCATGCAGTCTCCAGGGCGACAAGTGTCGACCTTGGTGCATGCAAATAAAACAGTTTGGGTGGACCGTGAGGGGGGTTCACTCTCTCATTCGAGCGGACTGCCTGAGGGTGTACGGGCTCTGAGCAGTACAACTGACCTGAGCTCTGCAGAAAAACATCGTACACCTTCTGAACTAAAAAACCCGTGTATACCTCCGTACTGAACTATAATCCTGTGATCGATTCCAAAAGAGCCGGTTTCACCTCTGTTTGAATTAAAAAAGCCCGTGTTGTGTCTGGAGAATACGTGTGCATCCACTGTCTGAGATCGAGCCTGTGCGTGAGATCTCTGTCCCGAAGCCGTGACCCTAAGCCATTTTGCCATTGCTGAGCCTGTGGAAAAAGCCGTGTCTATTTTTCCATTGGTTGTGTGGCCACGCAGTGCTGGACTGCATGGGAGGTTTGTTGACCTGTGAGCGATTCTCTCCAGGCGAGAGAGTGCACAGAGGAAGGAGAGAACTCCTGGAAGGAACCATGTAGTTGCCACAGAGCCCGGAGACTTCCGGTTCGGTCTGTTGCTGTAACCCAAGGCAAGGGAGGTTAGTAGTTGAAGGACTGTCTAGGTGACAGAGAAGGTGTATACTCCTGGGGTGGAACAGGCATGTGGGGAATGAGGGTCTGTGGGAAGTGAGTGTGGGTGGTTCCTACGAGAGAATCCCTTCCTATGGCTGTGTGTTGTTTTCCCTGTAACCTCATCCTAACCTAGGATTCCTTGTCTTGGGGTGGAGCTTAGTCCCAGCTCGGGGGTGACCCATTGCTGAGCTGATGAGCAGTGTGGTCTAAGGCTGGGAGGTTCGTGGAAGGCCTACACTTGGTTGGTGGATTCTACCACTGTTAAAAGATAAGTATCTAATTATGTTTTAATCATGTTTTGCATGACTCTACTGCTTATGTTATCATGATTTCCGTTGTGTATATGAATTAGTATGAAACACTATTGCTTTGTTAATTATGGCAGTAACTCATATGAATACTCTGTGTAGAATGTGTTTATTTGTTTAAATGCATGTGGATTATATAATACCTGTATGAGTTATGTACCAAGTGGTGTTAAAGTTTCCTTTTAAGAGCGATTAAGCCATGGTAGCTGAAAAGGTGCGCTACAGTAACATTAGTTTGAGCCTCTAAATCCATATTCTCTGCATATTTTAATATGGATTCTCCCAGTGATCTTTTACATAATAGTACCAACTATTTCTCATGGAAATACCATATGGTGGATGTACTAAGAAGTAAATGATTGTACTGGATTACCTTGGGAAAAGAAAAAGAACCCACTGGCGATGAAAAGAAAGTCAAATGAAATAATAAGAGTGATGAAGCATGTCAACTAATCAAAATGTCCATCTCTCATGATTTAAGGTTTCACCTTCAAGGAATTGTTTCCCCCGATAAAGCATGGGAAAATGCTCAAGCTGTGTTTGGTAAACACAATTTTATTTAATCCCACCAATTAGAAAATTAGTTTCTGAGTTGAAGTCCCTATGATTTTCCTTGCATTTAAGATTACTTATCTAATTTTAAAACACTTATACTTGTATGCATAGACTTCAAACTAGATTTGAAAGAAGACCAATTCATATATGTTATTCTTGCTAAGCTAGGTAGTGCATATTTTATCTTTATATTTACCTTTTATGCCACCAAAGAATATCTAAGGAATGATTATAAAAAATCTTCTCCTGATTCTTTTTGTGAGGCTTTGATTTGAGACAAAGGTAAGCTTGTGCAACTTGGATTGATCAACACTACAGGTACCTCCAAAAAATATTGGTGGCTTAGAAAAAACATAAATCCAAGAATCTCAAGAATCAACATACTCATCACCACAACAAGCAAAACAAGGGTCCCAAACCCTCTCTGCTAACTTCTACTCTTAATGGTGACAAAGGAGATAAATCCAAAAGTAAGAAGATTGATCGACATTGCAACTTTTGTAGGAAATATGGTCATGTGGAGTCTAAATGTTTTAAAAATATGGAAGCCTTAGAAACAATGATGAAGAATCCTAATATTAATATTGATTCTTCTTTGTCTTCTTCTCATGGATGTCCACTTTCTACTTTTTGTTTCTCCTTCAATGCAACTTCTACTTCTTTTTTTGATGAGTGGCTTATTGATTCTGGAGTATCTTATCATATGGCTAAGGATAAAGCCATCTTTTCCACTCTTAATGAATGTAACACCAAGAAAATATCTCTTAGTGATGATAGATCTCTTAGTGTTGTAAGATATAGAATAGTTCATGTAGATAATGGTCATTTCAATGATGTATTATGTGTTCCGAGTTTTCACCTCCCCCAGGTTTCCATCAAGAATTTAAAATATCCGAAGCATGTTGTGGTAGGGGCTTCTTAGGCCCTTGTCATCATACATTAGAGATAATACATAAATGTATGTAATAAAGAGGACAAATCCAAGTAAAGACATGTAACAAATGGTAAATAAATTAAATTAGTGATTAGTTGGAGCTGGTACACCAACTCCAACCATTTACCCTATGTATTTATACTCATGGGGTAAGGAGAGGATTGGTTAACCTTCCCAAATAATATCTTATTTCATGAGTATGTGTGTGTTGTGGTTATAATGTAGTCTCTGTGAATGTCATTTTAATCTACAAGTTTACAACATTGGCATCATTGCCTCCTTCATCTGGCTGGGTGACAACATTAGCGGATGGGGGGATGGGGGTTGGTTTCAACCTAAAGAGGATGGAGATATAATAAGCATTCGATTGTTTCTTGTGGAAGTTGATGTATTCATGATTATCAAGAAGATTTGCTCGATAAGTGTGTGGATGATGATTTCCTTTTATTACTCGTGGATGCTCCAACCTGTAAAAGAAGAATGGAATGAAGAAACCAAAAATCTTCTTTGTCAGTTAATTAATTGAAGCAGCCAGGTGCATTGGCTGGAGACAATGCCCTATGCAATGAAGATGAGCTTGCATAAGAAACATGATAAATCATAAATAAAATAATAAAGGTTGTGAATGCCTATAAGACAAAAGATTGATGTTGGAAGATGTGTCCAATGTGCTCGTGGAAAACAAGAATCCTGCAAATAAGATAACATTGTCAGGATGTAATCATTTCTCACCGCCTGTGTAAACGGTGCATTGGTGGCTATCTTGACTCTTCAAGACTCGAGGATTAAACCACCGATTACAATTTTGTTTTACATAACTTAAATCGTGGCCGCCTTAACCTTTGCAGGCCACAAGACACCATCACCGCTTTGATTAAAATCCTTTAGAAGATTGAAGGGGAAATTTTCTGTGTTTAAATACCAGAGTCGAAATTGTAATCGAAGATAGATTGAAAGCATTTTTTGAATTGAATTGGTCATTCTGCGTTTTTAATTTTGTGTTGTTGAGTTCGTAAACTCGTTTCTTTATTCCTTGACCAAATTCAACATTCGGAGTTTAATTGTTAAAAACTCCATGGAATTCTTTAATCTCAAAACCCCGAACCCCGAAGCAGTAGGCCCACACCCTATTTGCATTTTGTGATTCAACAGTCATCGTGTCATTTTGTTTTGTTTGTTGGGTGTTAGCAAACCCTGAACCCCAAAACCCGATATTGCTTGGGCCCCACACCTCTTTCGCGATTTCGCGATTCAACAATCGTTGGGGTGTTTTGTTTTGGGTCGAGCTTTCGTAAATGTCGAAACTTCGAACCCCGATTGACCCCTGGTTATTCACATTTGGTATCAGAGCTAGCAGTCTATTATGCTATTGCTTAGTTCATTGCAATTTATTCCTGTTGGTGCCAAACTTTATTTTCTTATTTTTCTCTGTGAAGGTTTATTTGATTTCTTTCAAAATGTTTATAAATGGTTGTGTCTGGTAGTAGCTCTTCTCAGGTGCAGGTTCCTATCATGAGCGAGAAGTCATATGATTCTAGGTACATTCAGATGAGGACGATTATGCGTTCTCAGGATTTATGGACTTATGTCAATGATGGTTATGCCGAGCCAGCTGATGTTGCAGCAGAATTGACTATGTCTAATGCTGACCGTGTTTTGTTGAAGGAAAACAGGAAGAAGGATAAAAAATCTCTTGGATTAATCCAGCAAGGATTAAATGAATCCATTTTTATGAATATTGTTAGCACTGCATCTTCAAAGATGGCTTAGGACATTCTTGAAACCAGTTATCAAGGTGTGTCCAAGGTGAAGACAGTCAAGTTGCAGAACTTAAGAAGGGATTTCAAAAATATGAAAATGAAGGATAATGAAAGTGTTGATACATTCATGACTCAAGTAATGAGTGTTGTGAACCAGCATAGGCAGTATGGAGATGATGTTGAGAATAAGAGAGTTATTGAGAAAGTGTTGAGAAGTTTGAACCTGTAGTTGTACCCATAGAGGAATTTAAAGATTTAAGTCAAATGCAAATTGATGAATTAACTGGTTCTCTTGTTGCTCATGAATTTAAGATATCTAGATATGAAGAAGGATCATTGGAGCATGCCTTCAAATTGCAATTGCATATTAACAGAGGCAGAGGCAAAGGCAGAGGAAGGTCTTATAATCGTGGAAGAGGAGGGCGATTTTCTGGTCCAAGGGACAACATAACTGAATCAATGTCTGTGGAGAAGTCTCAGCAGAATCCTCCTAATTTAAGAGGGAGCAACAACAAACCCTGGCAACAAGAAAATAATAGGTATGATAAATCTAAAGTACAATGTTATTATTGTAAGAAGTTTGGGCATTTTGCTAACAAATGTTGGAAGAAGAAGACAGATGTTGGAAAACAGTCTGCACACATCACAAATGAGTCAGAGGATCATCAAAATCCTGTGTTTTTAACTTGTAATGTTGCTCAGGAAAGTGCTAAAGATATTTGGTTTTTGGATAGTGGTTGTAGTAACCACATCACTGGTAATAGGGACTTATTTTCTTCTATTGATACTAGTATTTAGTCTGAAGTAAAACTGGGGAATGACTGTAAGGTTACAGTTAATGGTAAAGGTGTAGTTCCAGTCTATACTAAGATTAATCAGAGAAGAAATATTGATGATGTTTATTTTGTGCCTGGTTTAAAATGCAATCTTATTAGTGTTGGACAAATGTTAGAGAAAAAATATAGAGTAATCTTCAAGAACAAGGTATGCACAATCTATGATAAATTACTTAGCAAACAATTGATTGCAAGAGTTGAGATGACCAAGAATAGAATTTTTCCACTTGTTATGAGAAATAATTTAAGTGGTTATTTCAATGCTTATAAAGCTGGAAGTTTAGATGAATCTTGTCTATGGCATTTGAGATATGGTCATTTACATTTTGGTGGCTTAGATCTGTTACAGAAGAAGCAGATGGTAAAGGGGTTGCCCTGTATTCAACAACCTACAAGCTCTTGTGAGAGCTGTATACTTGGGAAGCATCACAGAGAGAAATTTGTTTCAGGTGTTTCCTACAGAGCAAAAGATCCATTGGAAATTGTCCACGCAGATTTATGTGGACCTATGCAAACACCTTCTTTAACTGGCTGTGCTTATTTTATGACTTTCATTGATGATTTCAGTAGGAAGACTTGGTTGTATTTGTTGAAATAGAAATCTGAAGCCTTTGATGTTTTTAAGAAGTTTAAGTCTATGGTTGAGAATGAGGGTGGTCAAACCATTAAAATCTTAAGATCTGACAGAGGAGGTTAATACAAACTTAATGAATTCATTGAATTTTGTGATCTTTATGGAATTAAAAGATAGTTTACTGCTCGATATACTCCACAGCAGAATGGAGTGGCTGAAAGAAAGAATCAGACCATCATGGACATGGCTCGAAGCATGTTGAAAGAGAATCATTTTTCAAATGAATATTGGGGAGATGCA
This sequence comes from Picea engelmannii, assembly GCA_009831015.1. NCBI lineage: Eukaryota > Viridiplantae > Streptophyta > Pinopsida > Pinales > Pinaceae > Picea > Picea engelmannii. The sequence continues at coordinate 15,188 of WSFP011284511.1, forward strand.
GTTCTTTGCTCTATCTTTATCTTGAATAGAAGTCCGACCAAGACCGTGAGGGATCATGTACCTCAGGAAGCCTGGGATGGTAAGCCTTGCAATGTTTCTCATTTTAGAATTTTTGGATGTGTTGCATTTGTGCATGTACCTGAAGAAATGAGGAGGAAGTTGGATGACATAAGTGAGAGATGTATCTTTGTTGGATACAGTGAGGAGTCTAGGGCATATAAACTCTACAATCCCATCACCCAAAAATATGTAATCAACAAAGATGTTCAATTTAAAGAAGATGAAGCCTGGGATGGAAGTATTGACAAGCCAATTTGAGAGGGAGTTGTGTTGCCCCGTGAAGATGATGATGGAGATGACCAGGCTGAAGGAGATGGACAGATGGTTCCACATGCACATACACTTGTAGCAAGAAGTCCAACAAGGCAAGCACCAGATATCAGCCCATCTCAATTTAGAACGCCAAGAACTCATGGGCGTGGTGAGACATCTAGACATGGTGGACATCAATCAGATTCACAGATAAGTAGTGAATCAAATCCCACTTTAGCTTCATTAAGAAACAGATTTAAAGGACAGAAGACTAGAAGCTTAAGAGAATTGTATGATCAAAATGAAGAAGTAGATCAGATTTCAAATTTTGTATTAATGGCATGTGATCCTGTAAGTTTTGATGAAGCTGCTAAAAAGGATGTCTGGATAAAAGCAATGGATGAGGAGATTGATTCCATTGAAAGAAATAACACTTGGGATCTTGTAGATTTACCTGAAGGTAAGAAGAGCATTGGTGTTAAGTGGGTTTATAAGACTAAGTTGATTGCAGAAGGTGAAGTTGAAAAGTACACGGCAAGACTTGTAGCTCAGGGGTTTAGTCAGCAACCCGATATTGATTACAATGAAACATTTGCTCCTGTAGCAAGAATTGACACTGTGAGGATGGTCTTAGCTATTACAGCTCAAAATAAATGGATCATGCATTAGATGGACGTCAAGTCTACATTCTTAAATGGATATTTGGAAGAAAAGGTTTATGTAAGACAACCTCCAGGTTATGAGATTGATAAGCATAGAGATAAAGTTTACAAGTTGAGGAAAGCTTTATATGGATTGAAGCAGACATCTAGAGTTTGGTATAGCAGGATTGATGAATACCTGATCAGTGTTGGATTCAACAAAAGTCCAAGTGAACCAACTCTGTATACAAGGGTAAACCAAAAAGGTAAAATTTTGATTGTCTGTTTGTATGTTGATGACTTGATTTTTACTGGAGATCTATCTGTAGATGATTTTAAAAATACCATGAAAACAGAGTTTGAGATGACTGATTTGGGATTGATGAAGTATTTTCTTGGAATTGAAGTGGATCAATATGATGATGGCATTTTCATTTGTCAAACTAACTATGCAAATGAAGTGTTGAAAAGGTTTAGAATGCTGAATTACAAGCCAGCTGCAACACCAATGACAATTGGTATCAAACTTAGCAAGTATGATGAGGGATCATATGTTGATCCAACTCTGTATAAGAGGTTGGTTGGAAGCCTTATGTACTTAACAACAACTAGATCTGATATCATGTTGGCTGTAAGTTTAATTTCGAGATTCATGGAGACTCCGAACAGTACTCATTGGCAAGCAGGGAAGAGGATCTTGAGATACATTGTTGGAACAATTGATCAGATATACTGATAGTGATTTTGCAGGTTCCATTGATGACAAAAAAAGCACATATGGATGTTTTAGCTAGCGGGATGTTTTAGAAATTAAAGCATGTGGAATACATTGAGAAATTAAGAATATTGTGTCCGTAAGTCGACTTGGATGAATAGAATATGAGTAGAAAGCAATAATTGGTCGAATGGGGGCCGACTCGACTGGTTAAGACCGACTGCACAAAAGAGCTCGATCAATGTTGAATACTATGCGTAAATGTTTGTTGGGTATTTCGAAGAGATGGAGATGGTATTGCTGCAACAATGTTTTGGACAAGAACCATGCTATTGGCAACGAATTTTAACTTGAACACCATCAATCTAATGATGAAGAGAAAATATGACGAAACTTGATGATGGGATGGAAAGGATGTGGTTCAGAAATTTTCTTTGATGATAAGCGCTCTTCATCATCCTGAGATGCCAAAAAGAAGTGTCAGACTCACCAGGAACTATCAACAAATATCAACATAGTCTAAAAACACAACGAGAAGGATTATGTTATGAAAGACACAAGGAATTTTTGCATGGATACCTGGAAACATGTATGCTCAGAATTGGATCAATGACTGCGATAAGGCAACCAACTGAAACCATCATAAATAATATTGGTCCTCTCATTGACTATGGCTATCCTAGTCATTCTTATCATTAACACACATACTTATAATTATATGGGAATCACAGGAGCTTTTTGAAGATGTGAAAGATTGTAATAAATTTGTGAAAAGGTCCTTTATGAAGTCAAAGAAAGGGAGTTGTTTTAAAATTTATTGAAAAAGAGTGACATGAATGGAATGAGTCAGTCGATTCGAGTCAACCCATAGTCTAAGTTAGTCTAGTCGAATCATGTTTTTTTTATAGAGTCTATAATTAATTCATTCAAGTCAGAAAACAAAATTTTATATGTTTTATGAATCGATTACACATCACTAGATTGATTCAAGTGTGCAATTGAGTTAATTTACTGAGAGAGGGTTCAACGTGTTAGATTCAAAATGAAGAAAATAGCATAAATATAAAGCAAATAAATGAAGCAATCAGGAAACTATGAAGAATAGAGATAAATAAACAAAGGCAGAAAATGCATACTCTATTCATCAATGCTTCTGTAAATGATCTTGTACATAGATGTACATATATAATACAAAAGACCATAACTGTCATGTAACTGAATAACAGTTAGGTTAACTTAACTATCCGACTAACTTATGATTAGTGTTTTAACATCCCCCCTTAATCATAAGTTCGTTCTTGCCTGAAAAACTGCCACTACTTGACAATCACTTGTGTCAAGTGAATATTCAGAAGGCTAGTTGAAGATGCTCTCTGAACTCTAAAAGAAAATAGCAGAAGTTGATGTCTTCTACTAAATTGGTGGTTTAAGGTTGACCACAAACTCATTTGGTGGTTTCAGGATGACCACAAACCAATTTGGTGGTTTCGGGATGACCACAAACCGAATGTCTAGTAGAAGCTGATGTCTTCTACTAAATGGCATGGTTTTAAGTTGACCATAAACTAACAAGAACTCCAGGTTCAAAAATCTGAAAATATAACAAGCAGAACTTCATGTCTTCTGCTCAATTGGTGGTTTTAAGATGACCACAAACCATATAAAAAACAATATCATTTGTTCACAGGCTCTAAATCAAACTTGGAACCTAACTCAAAATCAAACTTGGAACCTGACTCAACTAGATTCCCCCCCTGTCAGGGACAAGTGGTTCCAATTCTTTGACTGTCATTCACAAGTATGGCCAAGAAGAGATCCAACACATCAAACTGTCTTCCGGCGGAGTCTGAATACTCAATCTTCAACTCAGAAGACCACATCAACTGGGTACCGATCATACCCTAAATCAACAAATCTTGAAAAACATTCATGTCCATCAACTGTAGAAATATCTCCAATCAAGTACGATTGTACTTGTGTATAAATTTGGTGATAAGACTGCTCCAATAATTTGGCTTCCAAACGCCAACGCCAATTCCCTAACCATTCAAAATGAAGTTGTTTCCTCTTGCGCTTTTGGCACCTTACTGAGGGATGATTTGTCTTCCAACAAAATTTGCATGGGTGAAGATCAAAACAATTTGACTTATCATGGCCAAACCGGTGACAGTGTTTGCACTGTATGGGTTCTTTATCTGATCGATCAGTAACATCATCATCAGCTATATCCTGTACTTGTTCCTTACCAATATGCTCTGTCGTCTTGTCATCATTCAAAAAGCCTCCACTCACAAAGCAAACAGGTTTGCTATAATTAGGAAAATGAAAAAGGTTGTCAGCATCCTGTACATAACCTAGTCCATATCGATTTCGTTTAAATCGTAATTCTTCCCATGGTCGAACAATACATTTATCCACAACTTTTTCTGACATAGGTACTTCATCTAACTGATCTTCATGTTTATGAATTTCATTATTAGTCAACTGAGTGTCTTCATTCTCATCCTTGATATCATTAAAATCACATTGTACAACTTGTTTTGATGTTTGAACATATCAATCTTCTTGTGCGTTACTTGTAAACAAGTAATCACTTTGCTGAGGGTGCACTTGTTTATTGCAATTGTAGATTTTGTAGTTGAGTTAATTAATGTGCGCAATATTGTAAATAGTTCTTCAATTCTTTCCATTATGTAGAATATGGAATAGAGAGAGATGCTTGCTTGTATGTTGATCCCACAAAATTCAATTCTGTATCCTGTTGTGTATGCAAAGAGCAATCGTTCGTTGCAGGAATGCCAAAAAAACTACAGGATAACCAATAATTTAGACGCACACACAGATCTTAAGATAGACCCCCTTATTCAATTTCGGGTGGGTCAAAAACACCTTATAACTTCCAAAAAACTCCTTATAACACCTTTACAAACACTCTTTAACACCCTTATAACTTCAAATACATTAAACTATAACAATGGAATAAAAACTTCCTCCATATAAATTTTCAATCTTATCTCTCCCATATAATTCCTTACAAAATATTATATCACCTTTTTTTATTTTATAAAAAAGTATGCTTATTAAAACATAAGACTCCTTTGATACGGGTCAGAACCCTTTTTTTAATTTTTTTAAAGATCTTCAGATTTCAAGTACCAATTAGTTTGTTCTTCCCGTGATTAATTAAAAATTTAATATTAGCTGCTTTGGCCTGTTAATCCCAATTGTCTTTTCCACTTGGTTTTCACCTTGTAGGGTTTCAAGGTTAATGGAAAATATTCCAAGAGAGATCGGGAATGGATGACTTGTGCTCAAACCCGAAGTACACAGTACAATATCTGATTCGAAACCCTAAAGGCATTAAAGGTATCTGCCAAGAAAGTGCGCGACAATCAACTTCGACTAAAATAACCCAAAATGCGTATACTGCAAATTCCTCTTTCATAGGGCCAAATGGCTGTTTAGGCATCAATGATCAATGGGATAAAGAATGTTATCATTTAATTCCCAATAGAACAACTAAAGTCTGGGACTGTTTTCAAGAACAAGATTTCAAATTTACTCGAAATTCTCCAGCGAAAATATGACTTCTATATCCCCATGACTGTAATGAGTTCATAAAATATAGATTTTAACAGTAAATAATTAAAATGGTACCTTTACCATACGATCTCAACTAGCATTCAATGTTCAACGAGAGTATCTTTCACTGGCCACTGCTCTCTTTGGATGAAAACGTTGCTTTCGTTTGGACGAAGATAATTTATGTCCACCATTCTCATGCGGATTGAATAACATTTGACGCGACGGACTGAGATCTTCTGGCGAGCATGGACACCAATAGCGAACCCAAAACCATGTCTTTCTTCCAATCTCCGAACCGATTAAGATCTTTAAAATAAAAGCTAGACTTTTCAAATCATGCACCAAGCTAGATCAAACATCCACTTGAAAAATACCTCTTACGCACTGTCGTTCCGTTCTCGGCTCCTCCCAGTCACTAAAACCGTCGGTTCATCAACCATGGTGCACACACAACGCGGTTCTTTTCCTTGGATACAAGAGGCAATCTTCTGTTAAGGTCGCGTGTCAGCGTATTGAAGGGAAACAAAAATCGGTAAAGAAACTCTTCCTTTCACACGCTCCAAGATGCAACGTTCAATGAGCCGCTGGATTAATATTGTTCGTGGCTCCACTTCCACGGACTTCCTTTCTGCACAGAATTCGGATTCCAAACTAAACCCTTGGCGAGCAGTTGGACAACTAATCCCTTCAACAGTTCTTTCTCATGAATTCTGCAAACTAATCCCTCGATGACTCTCTTTCTCCAACATGTTTTTATGGGATGAACTCCTTCAACTCCTAGAAATCTCTCACAAGCTTATAGGTATCATAAACCTTGCTTTGATATCACTGTTAGATTCAAAATGAAGAAAATAGCAGAAATATAAAGCAAATAAATGAAGCAATCAGGAAACTATGAAGAATAGAGATAAATAAACAAAGGTAGAAAAGGCATACTCTATTCATCAATGCTTCTGTAAATGATCTTGTACATAGATGTACAGATATAATACAAAAGACCATAACTGTCATGTAATTGAATAACAGTTAGGTTAACTTAACTATCCAACTAACTTATGATTAGTGTTTTAACACAACGTGCATATTAAAAAAAATGAAGGTGATCCTCTCCACCTATGTATTGTAAGTTGGTGGCTAGCTAACGAGATTGACTTCTTTCTAAGATCTTTAGTCGATAACATTTTATTGAGTTTGTAAAAGCCTGGTATTGACTAAAAAAAAAGAGTCTTTTTAAGTTGTAGTTATAGTCATGTCTGCACGTCTTAGTTATAGTCATAGATTGTCCTTCATGTAAATAAAATTTGTAAACTGCATACATTTCCAAATAATTGAAGAACCATAGCCATATAGCTACTCGAAACAGACACATAGCACATGAGCATGAATTGAGAGTTTTGCAACAACAGATGATGAGCAATAGAGAAGTGACTAAGAACTTGAAAAAAAAAAAAACTGAGCATTAATAGAGGAAAATTTTGCAGCAGAACACTTATGATGAGAAACATTCGAAGGAATTCAAGAGAGACGTTTTACACACACACAAAGTTTTTAAAGAAAATATGAGGACGAGAACATCGAATTGATTGATCCCCTGAGTACAAGAGTTGCAGAATAATTTTTGGGTCGTGACAAAAAAAGAATGGTATGAGTGGCTGATAAAATAGACCCTCTTTGATCCCATATCAAGAATCCTCGGAGAGCGACAACCTAACAGAGCATGTGCGCAATCTAGTTCTGAATTGAGCAATCGACTTGGAAATAGCAGCAGTTGGGGTGAATCTTGAAAAAAATCAGAGTTGATAGAGGAATGCAAAACATGGATATCGAGGAGATGGGACCTGTAATATATAGTCACTTGGATATAGTTGAGACTAATCACAGTAAATCTTGTATACATCTATCACCCTATCCAGTTGGTGGATGTTTCAGATGAGTTACCTATGCAGACCGGTATGCATGGGTGGTACACAATGAGGATACTTCTATAGCAGAAGAGACCTAGAACGTTGGTGCATGCTTGCTCGAGACTAGCAAGTAATTGAGTGTATGGGAGATGTTGTAGGGGCTTCTTAGGCCCTTGTAATCATACATTAGAGATAATACATAAATGTTTGTAATAAATAGGATATATCAAAGTAAAGACATGTAACAAATGATACATAAAATAAACTAGTGATTAGTTGGAGCGGGTACAACGGCTCCAACCATTTACCCTATGTATTTATACTCATGAATAAGAAATAAATGGTGGATTGGTTAATCTTCTCAAATAATCTCTTCTTTCATGAGTATGTGTGTGATGTGGTTATAATGTAGTGTCTTTGAATTCCATTGTAATATACAAGATTACAACACATGTCCTCACAACTAGAATTGTTGATGATATTACCAGGTTGTACAAGTTTGAAAAAAATTGTTCATCATCTTTTTCATAGTTTCTGTTGCTCATATCAAAGACTTGAGAAACATTTGGCATGAGCGGTTTGGTCATATAAACTATCACTCATTGTAGCAACTATGTAATCAACACAGAAGGTCGTGGGTGCGGCGTAGTGGTAAGGTCGGTCATGTAATGACGGTCAGGTCTTGGGTTCAAACCCGAACATGGGCGTTGCTTGCTGCCTAATTAACCGTTCTGAGCCAAGCTCACCACCTTTGAAGGTCGTGGGTGCAGCGTAGTGGTAAGGTCGGTCATGTAATGACGGTCAGGTCTCGGGTTCAAACCCAAACATGGGCGTTGCTCGCTGCCTAATTAACCGTTCTGAGCCAAGCTCACCACCTTTAGACTGATGTTGAGAAATCCGCACACGCGCCCTGACCTAGCTCTATTACGATAGGGTTTTGAGCGTGCTGCCATGGCAGCCCAGGGAGGGGAGCCACCGCCCCCTCCTTCCCCCGCCTCCTCCTTTCGACGCCTGGTAGAAGCCTGCAACAAGAAGTCGACCGTCTCAGAAGCTCCGAGCTTTGTCAAGAAATTGAATGACATTCCAGAGATCGACCTCCCTCCTGAATATCCAATGAAATTTTCCCTATCTCTCTCCAAACGAGGACTCATTGGTCAGTTTATGGGACTCTGGCCCTCAACCAGATCCACAGATAACTGGATTCAGCAAAACTGGAGACCTCTGATAACAAATAGTGTGACATGCTATGCGGTCGGGCGAGGATACTTTATCTTCGAATTTATCTCCCAGGAGGATGGAGATTTGATATTCAGAAATGGCCCATACTTCATGGGCACTCAAGGTCTATACCTAAACAGATGGACCCCGAATTTTGATCCAGCCTCAGAAGTCCCCAAGGATGTCCTGGTCTGGGTAAGACTCCCCAACTTGTTGATCCATTGCTGGAACCCCTCCTCGCTTCAGGCAATAGGCAATGGTCTTGGGCGCTACATCGACCGAGCAGAACCAAAAGACCAGTATTCCTGTGCATGGATCTATTTGGAGGTTGATCTGGAAGTAGGCTTACCAAAGGCAATAAAGATGAAGGTCGGCAACTGGCAACACTTCCAAAAGCTGGATTATGAACAACTTCTGTTCAAGTGCAGAGGATGCCACGAATATGGCCACTTCCAAAGAAACTGTCCAAAACCCCCCCCCTCCAATGAAAAAGAAGGGGACGAAGGTTGGCAGCAATCTCGGAAAGGGAGATCAAGAGCAAGAGGCCACATGAATGAGCAGACAGAACCACAGAAAACCAAATCCTCGGAAACCACAGAAAAGGAGAACAACTTCAGAATCCTAGCCACAGAACCGAAGGAAAGAGAACAAGATCCAAATAAAGAAGTTCAAAAGGGAGAAAAGGAAGGCCAGAATCCTGAAGACAAGGGGAATAAGCCAACAGAAGAAGAAGGGACGCAAAACAACTTCCCCCAGAAGCAGGACGACAATCAGAACATAGAGGAAGGGGAGATCTCTATAGGCAGCGAATCAGATGAAGCAAATGAGGTTTGGGCCACCCCAAAGAAAAAGGGAAGAGGCTGGAAATCAAAAAACGCTAAGCGGAACCAGGAAGCCTATAAAGAGGTGCTCAATGGGTCACAATCCACCATCCCAAAGATGATGACAGCTCATAACACGCGGAAGCAAGCCAAAGCCTCCCAAGGAGGCCATCCCCCCCCCCCCAAGGTTTACAATGATCACAACCTCTTGGAACTGTAGGGGAATGGGCAGTAAAAAGAAGGAAGAAGTGTTAAAATATATTCTCAAAATCTCGAAAGAAAGCATCATATTGCTCCAGGAGACTAAAATGAGCCAGGAAGATGCGCTCAAAACCCTGTCTAATGTTTGGAAAGGAAGCCTCGAAGTTGCCGGAAATGCCAGGGGGGCCTCAGGAGGGATTTGTACAATGTGGGATGCCTCCAAAATAGACATGCTCAGCTATGACATCTGCATGCATTAGATTCACACCAGATTTCTCCACAAAGACACGGGCTACCAGGTAAGCATCTTTAATATTTATGCTCCACAACTATTGGGGGAAAAAAAACACTGTTGGGAGTCCTTGCAGGACTACCTCCAGCAAAACAATCTCTCCAATATCATCCCCGGAGGAGACCTAAATGTAACTCTAGACCAGGACGAGAAGAGAGGCGGCTCGATAGTGAGAGACCCGACCAGAGAATGGGTAGAGGACTTAGCCTCCGCATGGGACCTTCTTGACATTAAACCAGCCAAAGGTTGCTACACGTGGACCAATAATAGAATTGGACCTGGGCACATCACTGCCAGACTAGACAGATTCCTCGTACAAAGCTCCCTCCTGCTGCTAGGATTCGAAGCAAAGGCAGAAATTCTGCCCCATAGCGCTTCTGATCACAAACCGATACGATTAGAAATAAAAAAATACCAAGTCAGAGGGCCCGTCCCCTTTAGATTTAGCCCAAACTGGTTAAATGATAAAGAGTTCACAGAGATGGTAACAAAAGTATGGGCCACCACAGTTCAAGGCTCGGCATCCTACGTGTGGGAGAAAAAAATTAAAAGGCTGAAATTCGCTCTGAAGTCATGGGCCAAGAGTCAAGCGAGCCCAATAGCAATGCGCCTAGCAGCCTAAAGCCATCTCGAGGCTCATCAGCTGGTAATGGAACAGAAGGAGATCACCCTGGAACTATTGCAGCAGGAGGACAACCTTCAAAGGTAATGGCACCAAGCCTGCAGAATGGAGGAAAACTATTGGAGGCAGAAGTCGAGAAGCTTATGGCTGAAAGAAGGAGATCGCAATACAACCTACTTTCATAAACAAGCAGAAGCAAGGAAACAATATAAGGCAGTGATGGAAGTTTAGGTCCAGAACAAAAGAATTGCAGATCCAAATGGCATTAAACAAGCAGCTTATGAAGCCTTTGAGAAGCTATACACAGACCAAAAAGACGTGGCTTTGGACCAGCAGGGATACCCCTTCACGGTTATTCCAAAGCTAATAAATGAAGACATAAACAACAAGTTGACAAGAGAGATTTCGCAGCAAGAAATAAAGGAGGCCCTTGATCAGATGAGCCCAGATAAAGCACCGGGATCAGATGGGTTCACTGCCAGATTCTATCAGCAGTGCTGGGAAATCATTAAAAAGGATCTAACCAAAATGATCCAGAAGTCACAGCAGGCTAGCAAGTTGGGAGGAAGCACCAACTCTTCCTTTCTGGCACTTATCCCGAAAGAAAAAGGAGCGATTTCCTTCAACAGGTTCAGACCAATCTCCTTATGCAATACGAGTTATAAAATCATTGCCAAAGTAATAGCCAACTGCCTCAAGGCATCTCTCCCACTCATCGTTCCTGAAAATCAAGGCGGCTTTGTCCAAGGGAGGCACATCGCCGACAACGTCATCCTGGTTCAAGAAGTGATTCATTCCAGCGTCTTAAGGAAAGAAAAAGGTATGGTCATTAAACTAGATCTAGCTAATGCTTTTGATAGAGTCAGACATGAATTTCTATTTGAAGTTATGAGGAAGTTTGGATTCGATTTACGTTTTATAAGCTGGATAAAAGCCTGCATTGGATCTCCTTGGATCGCCTCCCTGGTGAATGGGAAGGTAACTGCATTTTTCAAGGCCTCCAGGGGTCTAAGGCAAGGTTTCCCTCTGTCATCACTGCTCTATGCAATTCAAGCTTCAGTTCTCAGCTATCAATTGGAAAACTCCCAAATTAATAACGATCTACATGGTCTAAGAATAGCACAAGGGGTGAAATATATCAACCATGCACAATTTGCGGATGATACCTTGCTGCTGGGAGGAGCAAGCCCAATCATAGCAAAAAAATTCAAGGAAGATCTAGATGCCTATGCAGCAGCCTCTAGCAGCAAAATAAATCAGACTAAAAGTAACATTTATGGCTGGAACATCACCCCAAATGAAATGTTGAGAATAACAAGAGTTCTAGGGATGGAGGGGCACACAAACTGGGAGGCCTTTAAGTACCTGGGAGTTCCAATCTTTAAGTCTACCCCAAGAGCTTCCCACTGGAGCCATCTTGCAGAAAAACTCAAGAATAAATTCACTTCTTGGGGGGCCAACTGGCTGAACATAGCAGGGAAGACAATCCTGATAAAGGCTGTAGTCTCTAGTCTCCCCATCTATCAATGCTCGCTATTGGACTCGGTATAGAGTCCAATAACAGAGCTGAGGCATTGGCTCTCTGGCAAGGTCTGGACCAGGCAATTAAACTCAGAACCCAGGACTTGACAATCATAGGCGATTCCAGAATAATAATACAGGCCATGATCAAACACTCCACAAATCAAAGCACTAAGCTCAACAATCTCCTTGATAAAATTCGCCTCCTCTTAAGAAATTTGAACTCCTATCAATTCTTTCACGTGTTAAGGGACCTCAACCGAATGGTTGATAAGGAAGCCAACAAAGGCATGTTATTGGATGCTAGGGTGCTGTCAGTAAATGGAATCATGAATAATGTGGAGATCCCATGAACCCATGCTGCCCTCTTGCACTCTTCCAATTGCTAGATCATGAACCAATCCCTTAGAGTTTGGGGAGAAGGAAACGTCCGGAGAGCTCTTGTCAGAAATTGCAAATGTCTGAAATTTGCTAGAAAGGATTCCAAAGTGCAGGAGAGAAGTAACATATGTTGAAACAATGTTGTATCAGGCTGAAACACAGGGCTGTAACTCACGCTGAAACACAGTGTTGGAACAGTTGTCGAAACTCAATGCTGGAACAGATGCTGAAATACAGTGTTGTAACAGAGATGGAACACAGATGCTGGAACACAGGTGCTGGAACACAAATGCTGAACAAAGACGCTGGAACATAGATGCTGGAACACAGTGCTGAAACAGAGCTGGAACAGAAGCTGAAACACAGTGCTGTAATAGAGCTGGAACACAGTGCTGAAACAAAGTTGGAACACAGATGCTGGAACACAGATGCTGGAACACAGATGTTGAAACACAGTGCTGAAACAGAGCTAGAACTTATGCTGAAACACAGTGCTGTAACAGCTGAAACACAGTGTTGTTACATATGCTGAAACACAGTGCTGGAATAGTGGCTGAAACACAGTGTTGGTACATATGCTGAAACAGATGCTGAAACATAGTGCTGGAAATTATGCTGAAACACAGTTGGATCTTATGCTGAAACAGTGTTGCATCATATTTTGTATTTTGAACTGTAGGCCCGAAGAAACTCGGGCCAATTTGTAACTAAATCTGTGACTTTTCCACCCCTCTAATATAAACTATAACCATTTTCGTCAAAAAAAAAACTATGTAATCAACACATGACATCTAGTCCTCCTCTTGTTTCTTGCGGAGATGGTGCTTGTACTGATTGTGTTCTCGACTAACATCATCGGGACAGTTTTGAAAAACATGCCCCTTGGCACACCTTGACCCCTTTTCAACTTGTTTAGAGTGATTTGTGTGGTATAATTCATCTAGGTGCATGTATTTATTAACTTTCATTAATGACTTCTCCAAACGCACTTGGGTTTACTTCATAAAACTTGAAAGTGAAGTTTTTGACAAGGTTTTGTCCTACAAGGCCCTTGTAGAAAAACAATATGGACATCAATTTCAAAGGTTAATAACAAATAATGGAGTGAATATGTGAACAAAAAATTTACAACATATTGCACTGCACAAAGATTTCAAATGCAACATTTTGTTCCATATACACCACAAAAAATAATGTTGTTGAGAGAAAGAATCACACATTAAAGGAAATGGCTATTTGTATGATCTAATCTAAAGAACTAGTTATTAAATATTGGGAGGAATCCATCGACTTTTCAAATTACATAGTAAATCAGACTCCCACAAAGGATTTAAAAAGTATAACACCAGAATAAACATGTAATAAAATTAAGCCATATGTATTTGGTAGTGTAGCATGGGTTCACATTCCTGATGATAAAAGGAAATCATTGCAACCTAAAAGAGATAAGTCCATTTTTGTTAGATATTATGAAGATGTCAAAGGATACCTCCATCTTCAACCTCATTCTAATGAAATTAATATTATAAGAGATGTTACATTTGATTAAAATCTCTTGGCTTGCAAGCCTAATTTGGCGTTTGTGCCATCTTCGACCAACAAACTATCTTCGACATTTGTGTCATCTTTTGTTCATATTCTGGTTTCTTCTTTGTTAGATGATGTCAATGAGGATGAAAATCTACCTCCACACACTTACCTTCCTCTAGATGAGTCCATTAAACATGAACCTACACCAGCACCATCACTTCTCATATGGGTTCATTCAACACGGGAAGTATTTGGTGATCTTGTTAATGATCCTTCATATCAGTGTCAGACACGTTCACATTTATAGTGAGCTTCTTCTCTTTTGGATAAATTTTCAGAGACTCATGATCCATAAACATTTGTAGAAGCTTCAGGCCATCCAAACTAGGACACAACAATGAATGAAGAGTATCACTCTTTAATGAAAAATGATACTTGGGATCTTGTACCTCTTCTGAAAGGAAGAAAACTTGTCAAATGAAAATCGATGTACATAGATAAGTATGCATCATATGGAAGCGTTCAATGACACAAGGCTCATTTAGTAAGTAAATGATTCTCTCAATTTTAATGCATTGACTATAATGACATATTATTTCGCATAGAAAAAATGAATTCCATAAGCCTTGTTCTAGCCCTTACAGACTCACATAAATGGGAGGTCGATGTTATGGATGTCAAATATTCCTTCTTGCATGGGATTTTAAAAGAAGAAATATCCATGGAACAATCTTTTGGTTATGTCCAAAATGACTCTATCCTTGCATGTTGCCTTAAGAAATCTCTTTATGGTCTTAAGCAAGCTCCTTAAGTTTGGTATGCCAAATTGGACATCTTTCTTCTTGACATTGACGTCTCTTCTAGATGTCATATTCTTAATAAAACAAAAAATATACAATGACACACACACCTTCTTTACTTCAACCATGTCTCTCACAAAGTGATATCGAACATTAATATTCTTTGAATTTTAATGATAAGTTAGGTTCTTCGCCAGGAAGATTGAACTCTGACTATCACAATCTATCCTTACAACTTGTTGTTCCAACCTAATACCTGAACACAATATTTGTAACCATACTGCTTCCTTTCTTGCATGAGTGGATTCCATGTATTCAACTTATGTAGTTGAGAGTGCCACTACATAATATATTTTTCTCATCCAACTGATTACTCCTACAAACATGTTAAACATAGACCCTCTTGTATATGTTCTACGATCCAGATCTCCATCCCAGTCTGCATCCACAAAACCATGTATTTCCAATACTCTATCCAATCCTGGTCTTCCTTGGTAGCATAATCCATAACTATTAGTGCCATGAAAATACCTGAAAAACCCTCTTTACTACTATCCAATGCTCCTTTCCTGGTTTTGACATAAACCTAGTCAAAACTCCCACTGCATGTGCAATTTCTGGTCTAGTACATACCATTGCATACATCAAAATACCAACCACATCGCATATGGAACACATGACATGTCCTCTTCCTCTTTCTGCGTATTAGGACACTAATCCACAGATAAATTTACACCTACGGGAATAGGAACCTTGATTGGTTTACATTCCGACATATTAAACCTATGCAATATTGTCTCGACATATTTCCTCTGATTTAACCAGAGTTTCTTGTTTTCCCGATCTCTTTTAGTTTCCATTCCCAAAATGAATTTTTCATCACCAAGATCCTTCATGTCAAATTTAGAGGACAATTGAGTTTTTACATCTTGGATAATCTCCTTGTTGTTTCCTATCAACAAGATATCATCCACACACAAAACCAAATAAATAATATGATCACCAATTAATTTGAAATACACACAGTGATCCACTTTGCTCCTTGTGAAGCCAAGTCCCAACATATAAGTATCAAATTTTTGATACCACATATTTCGTGATTTCTTTAACCCATACAACGAATTTTTCATCTTGCATACTACCTCCTTATTTCCCTTTACAACAAATCCTTCTGGTTGCTTCATGTAGATTTATTCTTCTAGATCCCCATGTAGGAATATTGTCTTCACATACATCTATTCTACTTCAAAATCAAACACAAAAAAATATAAAAGAAATATAATAGAAGTTAACTTGGTAACAGGGGAAAAAATCTCACCAAAGTCAATTCCCTCAACTTGGGAATAACCTTTTGCTATTAATTGAGCTTTGTATTTCTCCACTTTACCTTCTACATTCATATTCTTTTTAAACATCCATTTGTTGCCAACAATATTTCTTCCAGTTGGTAAATCCACTAGATCCCAATCCTCATTCTTATCCAAGGTTGCCATTTCTTCAACCATGGCCTTTTTCTAGAGTTTTCCATCCTCTGAATGCACTGCCTCCCTAACAGTTCTAGGATCATCATCAGTAACAGACAAAGAAAAATTTGAATGGAAATTAGGTGGATTGTACCTTTCTAGTTGCCTTCTTTCCTGAACTGATCTCTTCAATACTAGAGTATGAGGATCTTCTTCTTCTTATTCATGTTCTTTTGTAGAGTCTGATTCATCATCGTTCAACTCAAACTCTATTTTATCGGGTTCTTCCTACCTTGGTAGGACTTCCTGTTTGAAAACATCTTTGATTTCTCTAAATACCACATATTGGATATACTTCAAATTTATTCATGAGGAAATATATCCAAGTATTCCTCAAGAAGTCATCTATAAATGAGACATAGTACATAGATTTTCCCAGTGATGGAACAGAAACAGGTCCAAACACATCATTGTGCATCAACTATAAAATTCCCTCTACCCTTGTTGCACCATAGGGGAATCTTACCTGATTCTACTTCCCATATATACAATTTTCACAAAAATAAAAATCCAAAGAGCATACATACCTTCAACCATACCTTTACCATATAGCAATCGAAATCCCTTCTCTCCGATATTCCCCAATATGTGATGCCACAACATAGCCTTTTTTATAGAGACTGTAGGAGTTTTTTCTTCTTCAGCTCCAATCTAACGAAAAATGGAACTATTACACCCATCACTAATAGTTCTTCCCTTCAACTTATACATAGTTCCAATCCGAAATCCCTTCAACAACACCATTGATCCTTGAATCATTCTACATGTTTCTTTCTCAAACACTATTTTTACCCCTGAATCATCCATTTTGCTTACATAAATCAAATTTATGTCCAATCCTAGGATCAACAGAACACTAGGAAGTGTTCTAATCCTTCCATCCATGAGCTTCAACTTCACTTTTCCTCATACTATTATTTTTGTTGTTGAGTAATCACCTAGGAAAACATCACCTCCATCATACCTTTCATATTCACAAAACCACTCCCTATGAGGAGTCATATGAAAGGATGCATCTGACTCAACTATCCATGCTTCATTATTTGCATGTGTTATTGAAGAAGGCAAGTACACATCACCTCCTTCTTCCGAGGATGTTTTTGTTTTTGTAGAAGGAGCATATTCATATCCCTTCCCTCTCTCAATGCTTTTCGATCTACATTGCTTATTTTAGTTCCCTTCCTTTCCATGTCTCCAACATACCTTTACAAACTTTCAAGGAGATTTAGATCTACCCTTATATTTAGATGTCCCACTTGAGGACTTATATCTATTTATTTCATGGGAGCACCCTCTTGCAAATAATGTTTTTTTGCTTTGTCCTTCCATGTTCTTTCGCCTCATCTCCTCCGATAATAAGGATGAGACCATATCATCAAAACTTAAAGTAGGTGTATTACTACCTATGGCCACAACCAAACTAGCCCATGAGTCTGATAAAGAGAAAAATAAACTAATACACTTATTTGCATCTACAAGTTTAATATCAATAGAAAATAATTGACTTACCACAGTATTGAAGGCATTTATATGCTCTGTCATTGAGTCTCCATATTTCATCCTTAGGTTATACATCGTCTTCCAGGGGGAAAATCTGTTTACCAGGGACTTAGATTGATGCAAAGTCCCCAACTTACCTCATAATGCTTTGATTGTAGCTTCCCCTAACACATTCAACAATAATGAATCTGAGAGAAATAACTGGATTGTGCTCTTCACCTTTCGATCCAACTTTTTCTAGTCTTTTGTTGATGTTCCTATAGGTGGAGTACCTGGAACTACAGCGATCCATTGATCTTTGTCCACCAACAAATATTCCATCTAGCTTCCACAACTCAAAAATTTGCCCATTAAATTTCCCTATCTCTATTTTTGAACTGCTCACCATTTCTTCTCACCTAAAGAATCAATACCATAGATCTCCCACTATAACAAGGTTTACAACAGATCCGAGCCAAAACCCTTGACCAAAAAGGCGTCCCCTTGAAGCCAATAATTTATTTGATACCAAATGTATATTTTAACCTTGTACAATAAATTACTGTAAACATATTCTTAATAAAAACAGAAAAGATACATTGACACACACACATTACACAAATATTTTTACCCTGGAAACCAAAACTAGGAAAACCAACAACATGTTTAGAGTCGCACCTCTAATATTCTATTCATCATCTTCCTCATTGTTTATAATACAATATGCATATAGGATCTCGCGACATCCAAACCCCTAATCTATTGACCAAGATTAGTCAAAAACCCTAATTCCTTAACTAGAATTATAAAAGCATTGGTGAAAACCATGTGCCAAAAAATCGCCAAAAACAATGGGAGAATATCCAAAATAAATTGGCAAATAAACCCCCCAAAAAAATTTCTTGGGGGATCCACCACCAAGACCCCCATTAAGGGGATATACATTCATGCAAGAATATAACACATACCCAACACTAACCCTAATCTCTATACCAAGAAAGTAGGAAGCCATCTCATAATACTTGGTTCTTTATGTTGATGACCTTATCCTCACTGGTAGTGACCCTAAACTTCTAACCCATGTGAAATCTATCCTTAAAAATAAATTTGAAATAACATACTCAGGATATTAAAATTATTTCTTGGTATAAGTATGATTTTCATCTTCTTCATTGATTTCACATAAATGATTCTAAACCAACCCCTTCTCCCTTCCAATCTAGTGTCAAACTTGTTGCCACGTGTACTTCTCCCAAAGTTTATGTCCTTTCCCCCTCTCCTTTCCTCAAAGTCACCATTATACCTCCTCTACCACCACCTTTATAGCCTCTTTGAGAAGGTCCTAGGAAGGTCAACCATAAGAAAATAATCCTTCCTCCACCTACCCACGTTTATTCACCTGAAAACTATCTAATCCATTAAATCAAATTTAAGTTGGGAAGTCACAAAATCCAATATTACTGAATGAAAATCAATACAAAAAAAATTAGTTTTCCCATTTACCAAAATATAATAAACTCTAAAATAAATCAAATAATTTAATGAAGTAACATTATAATCCTTTAGTTTTAATTATACTACAAACATCACACATCCACCATAAATAATAATGTTATAATAACTAGTATATATCATATATTGACATACATGCGCAATGTATGTATGCATGTAAGGTACCATATATATTATATAAAGTATAAACATAAATATTATGAAAATTACCAACAAAAAAACTAAATAGAGAGAATAATAACACCAACAATGATATCTTTATTGATATAAATCCAAGTTACTTGCATCTTCAATGGGGAAACCTCCAACAGAGCAAAGCTCTATTACAATAATACTCAAGACAATACCCGTTGGACTCTATTTTTGTCATATTTCTCCACCTAATAAATCCATTATTCTTAAACCATTCCCCACATTTTGTCAATAATACACACTATAAACCCTCATTAATCACCATCATTCACAATTATACATCTTGTGTGGTTAATATGTCATTTTTCTATATTTTTGGTGATTAAAGGTGATTGTATCATAGTTTTTCTAATGATGGTTCATGTTGAGAATTCCTACAGATCAAACGTCTTCTCCAAGTGATCTTCAACATTACTAGCGTTCCTGCATTTGCACTCGTCCTCACCAAGATTCAATGTCCAACACAGGCCATAGTTGTATGTATGAAAGGATAAACAAAACTGAGTTCATTTCTTGTACCAACATTCTTGTACCATCACTGCAGTTCCCGTACCTGATATTGTAGCTTAGCTTATTGATGCATCTTCGGGAAAAATATGATAACATGGGTTTTCTCTACAATGATGTCGACACGCTCTTCATGGGTCAGAATGTGCCCAGGTTTCACTTGTGGACCTCCAACTCATAAACAACAACTATACTTGAAATTAGATAAAGTTTTAGATATACAACTTCCTCCTCGATATTCATGTAGATGAGGTCAATTCTAACAAATCTCGGACATGGGTTTTTTTCAAAGCATAGAAAATTAAGTCTCAATCAAGTTGTTTTCCAAACAAAGGCATAGTTTGAGAGTTATGCTCGATTCTTCAATGCCATTGTGCCCAAAAAGCATAAATTCGCCTAGATTTAGTTCATACCTAGGTTTTTCCTCTTTGTCCACGACCTTTGGTCGAGGATTTGGTCAATGTGTACCACATGGACCGCTAGATCATAGCAAAGAAGATTTGGTATGATTTTCAAAATATATGTAAGAGGTTAATCGAACTATTCTGTGAGTCGATGCCTCCTAAATAAATCAAATGTTTTTTTCATATGGATTCTCCTAAAAATCACCACTTCTAAAGATGGTTTGACTTGTTACTCCCACCAATTTGTATAAATAATGGCGGATATCAGTGTATCACAGGGGGGAAAGAAAAATATAATCAATTATTCATATAGAAACGTTTTTGTTTTATTATCAGAGAGCGGAAGCCTGATTTTTAATAAATGAAGAATTGGTTATTGGTGCAATTTTGTGCATAATTTTGTGTGTTGATTATTTCAGTATATGTTAGCTTCTCCATGCACATTTTCTAGGCCAGGAAGAGCCCCTCGATCCGGGTAACATCCCAGTCTCTCTTTTATTAGTTTAGACTTTTATGATATTTGATTCTATTTTAGTTTGTGCGCTATTCTTATTCATGTTTAATTATGTTCTGCATTAGTTTATGAATTTATGAGATCGATCCTCAGAATGAGAGTTCATGCAACCTCTGTCTCATGCCTCGATCTCTAATCTATCACGCACTTTGCCTTCTGATTTTGTCTACATTTATTTTTATGCCTAGCTCTTTATCTTCTACAATTACTTTCAATTGATGCCCAACAACTTCATTGTGATTCTTTATTTTCCCACGTATATTCCATCTCAGCCTCTAATTCACCTTCCCTCACCTTCCCTCACCTCACCATTCATCTCACTAATTTATCTCTGATCTTGCAACATTTCCACATTTTCACTTTGTTTCCAATTCAAAGCATTTGATGCTACATATTGTCTGGAGTTACTGTGACCTGCTATATTGTGATGCACGTGTTATATATATATATATATATATATATATATATATATATATATATATATATATTCATTGTCATGTGAATTTTGTTCTATGTACGTTTCCTACAACTTGCTTTGCTTTAATTCACTTGGTTTATTTGGACTGTCTCCGACATAGGATAGATTAGAGCTCTATTCTTGCATTTCCTATGTTTGCACCTCTAAGTTTATGAACTCCTGGATTGACAGATTAAATGTCAAGGATTTATACATATAAATAACCTGACAATACCTTATCATGCCTTCTACTCTTATTTATGCTACTTCTATCTGTTATCGCACAATTTGTACTTTCCAAAATCCCAAGGCAAGTGGATGCAAGATTGGCATAACAGGGGGTGACCTATCACTGTCACCTTAACAGGAAACTCCTTTCTATTTAGGGATATATCAAGATTACCCCAGAGGAGACGTCCCCAGTGAACTAAAGGGATGATAACTAAGGCAAGGATGCAAGGAAATCCCCCTCTCACTGGTCACTCAATTCAAAAGGTTCTTATGGTCTTTAAGGGATGAAGCAAATGGTAAAATGAAGTGTACCTGCCCAGAACAAGACAAAAAGAAAATATAACAACTTGCAAGTACAAAGATATGATGTTAGCACTTCTTAAGACCATAAACCTTAAAAACGTAAGCTAGCTGATATGAATTTGCAGCAATGCAATAGTTTATAACAACAATTAATCTTTTATAACGGGCACAAGAGTTATGCCTTGAAAGTGCTTGAAAATGACAAGAAGAAATAGCTTTAACCTAGCAGAATGATAAAAGTTTGTCACAAGCATGTTTGGCAATCTCTAGCTAGCATAATAAGTCACTTTTGCAGAGAATTTTCTGTAGTTATATGGTTGTAGCAATATTTTTCAACAACAACAAATTCTATTGGTCAAAAGTGCAAGAAAACACCATGCAAACTCATCACTTACCTAGTAGATTGACTGGAAATTGTTACAAGTGATTTCCGGATGATGTGAGTATGAGTTATGTAGGTAAATGAAACAATTTGGATTGAATTAGTATGTCTGTAGGAATGTTTTGCAACAACAACAAGTTAGCTAAGGAGTTAGTCTAGTTTAGGGTTAGCAAATGTTAGTAAAAGCTTTGAGGATAAAGGTTTGAGTGTTTGTTTGGTCAATCATCCACTATAATGAGTAGACTAGTGCCTTTTAGGGTTTATAGAGTCACAATAACAGCGGAAAAACTTGGAGCAAAGTAGAAATGATAATACTATGTCAAAGGAGAAGGGATGAATGGAGGAGGTGTTGGCTACCCAAGGCCTCAAGCATCCAAGTCCTAGGGATAAATTTGCTAGAAAGTAAGGGATAATAGGCCCTAGCGAATTTTTCCTTCCTTAGACTATTGAAAGAAAATAATGCAATATGAAAGTAGAGTAACACTACTAGAGAGCTAGCACTCCAGGGCTCTAGTAGCTACTTCTTAAACAAGGTGCACTTCAGAAATTTAAACAAGTGGAAAACTATAGAGAGAAATAAGTAACTTGTGTTTCTCTCCTAGGGTTTAAGCAAGCAATTTCATATTCTTTAACATGAACCAAGTAAAATTTACCACAAGCATTCATTACATAAGCAAATTGCAGGTTTTCTACTTACTTCACCAAGAATAATCAAGCCAAACCCTAGTTGAATATCTTCCACAATGAGAAATAGCCAAAATACACCAAAACTTTCCTCTCCAAAAAGTTGCACACTAGTTAGTTCAGCCAATAACCCTTAAAGAGGGTCGAATTTTAGATCACACCACTTGTGCGATGAGTGATGATGAAAAAATGAGAGTATTTTCTCTCTATTTATACAATATCAATTACCTTTAATTAAAATTAGGTCATAAAAAGGTCAACCTGGCCAAATTACATCAAAAATCCAGTTTTTGCATAAATGAAAGTAATTAACCCTTGAAATCATTTCCAAGGGTGACTTCATGCCCTTCTAGGGTGATGTTGAACCCCTAGGGTGAAATGTTGGGGTCCAGAAGTAGGATGTTTGGTCTCCAAAGGCCCTGGATGATGCCCACACGTGCCAATCATCTCACAACTGACCTCAAAGTGCAAACCCTGACTCTGGATGACATCTAGGGTCACAAAGGTGATTTCATGAGATCCCAAAGGTCAACGTCCAGGTGGAAAGGAAGATCCCCCTGGGTCTAGGTCCGTTGGGGTGTCTCCGGTGCAACTCCCTTCTTTCTTCCCGGTGAAAGTCTCCAATGTCTCTATGCCCCTGGTTGGGGTCACAACATCCATGTGTTGACTTTCATCGCCATGGATATCCGAGATAATCATTCCCCCATATGTACCTATCCACCAAGCAAAGTCCTGTAGAAACAAAAAATACACCCTCCAGGGGTTCATAAGTCACAAGGATCATAGAAATGTCAATCACATCTAGTAATCAAATTACCCAAACATGTGCATCAAACCCCCCTTTACCCAGAAAAATTCTCAAAGATGTTATGCAGTTTAACAAGTCAGGTTTGGAGAAGGTCTTAGGGTGTCCTATTGGGCTAATCCTCCTTAAGTTTGGGGTGTTTCCCAGGTGAGAGCCAATCTAGGTCATGTAAGTGTGTGTGAGATGGTGTGGGGGGAAGTGTTTGGTCATGGGGTGTAGTGATAACAGGGAAGTGTAGATCTTACTTGTGGGTGCCTTTGTAGAGGGCGAGCTGCACCTTGTCATAGATGTCGTTCTTTCCTATCCCATTCAATGCCTTTTATTCTTAGTTTTATTTATTTTTATCTTTTTCTTTTATGCTTCAAGGGAAGAGATAAGGGACATTGTCTTGGCTTGGTGACCAGAGGTGACAATGTTACCCACAAGAATTTCATGGAGATGAAAAGGTTGGCTCGTGATGAGACCCCCTTTCTCTTGGTTATGCCACCAAGAGCCACTACTCTGGTTTGGTGACTAGATATATGGTAGTGTCATACCGCTACATACCCATGGTCATAATAGGCCGGCTTATGATGAGACCTCCCATCCACCAACTAATACCTTGAATATTTATTTATCTTATAGGTTCCCTTTTCTTACTGAGAATCCTTTTACATCTTTCTCGGGAATCCCTGGGTGAATCATCTCAAAGGTTTCATTTTGGATTTTAACTCTTGCCAACTAATTTTACCCCCTGGGCCTTTAGCCCCTTCTTACCACAAGGATAGGTACATCCCTTACTTGTGTGGAAAATCCCAATGCCCGAATAAAGATAGAGGGGAAATGAGAGGAATAAATATGGAAATTGGTAAGTATGGAGGGATTGGATGATGACCTTTCATGGACCCAACCAATGGCAACCCATTCTAAAGGGAGATCAACTTACTAGGGCATCATGTCACCCTCACAGGTATGAACAAGTTAAATAGCATAATTTCCAAGAAAAAATTATGAAATGAAGGAGAATTTAATGCAACATATTCAAGTGCTTCAATAATCAGAGTGACACATGCCATGATACCCAGACGCATTACCTCATGGAGCAAGACTTACTGCTTCTTTAGGACCATGCTGGTGAGATGGATGTTGTTGATGTTGATAAATAGGATGCATTGAAGAAAAGAGAGGCCCTCCAAGGCCATGCTCAAGTCATCCGGCTCTCAACACTCCATGCCTAGGACTTGTGGGCCTCAAGACATGATATCCTTAGTTATCCCTAGGATAGGGGATAACATCTGTCTCCAACTCGGGGACATGTGATCACCATAGAGCACATGAGAACCTCAACATCTCTGGTATGACCTATGCCTGCTAGATCTCAACAAAACACATCAGTAATCTGCAGGGTGGTGATATCACCCCTTGCTCATATATGATAAAATGAAAATATCATCTCTGTTCAAGAATATAATCATAGGCATGCATATATACATAATGGAAGAATACAATATGAAAATGAAACTATAACTATGCTATCATGATACGCAGATGGTATATACAATGGATGGAAATGCATACCTAATCTAACTATATGTACTTACCTATGAATTCAAGTCTTATCCCCATGATGGGGTTTGAGGAGGCGTCCACTAACCGGTAATGGAAGTTTCCTCCCTTCGATCATGGAAAAGTAGTAAGAATCATTGACTGACTTCATTCTAAAAAACTTTGTGCATCCCTTAATATTATTAGGCTCCCCCATATTTGTATCCCACTCTAAAACCAAATCTCCTTGCTTGTAGTCCCCTCCTTCAAAATCAACTGCTTATTGTATTCCAATGTATTGTATTGAGGGAGGGGGGTGGGGTTCTCTAATCAGTACATCTTCTTGGTTTGGCTCAGTCAACGAATGTTCTTCATCCCCCTTCCATTTGATGAAGCCAACTCCTTTCCCTCTAAACCTTATTAAATCGTCATCTTCTTGTGTAGAAAAACAGTCATCCTAGTCTTTAGAGAGGTAGAGGAATCGTCAGGATAATCACCCCAACTTGTATCTCTTTCCTTCTCCAGAATGATGGGGTGGGACTCTACCAAAGCACTATCCCTTATGTATGTTTTGTGTAAACGTAATGTCTCGTCATTACCTTGTGTAATGTTGTCCTTGTGATTGCTAGGAAGATTTTGGTCACCCTTTCCCTTGGTCCATGTTATCTCATTAATATTGTTTTCTTCTACCAAGGGAAGATTGGTCCAGCCTTGAAATAAGAAGGGATCTACAGAGTTGTAGTCACTATGTCCATGATTACACCTTTCAATGTGTTCCATCCTCTTTGGCTTGTTATGTAAAATGATGCAATCTTGGTCCCTTGCGGGGATAATTGCATAGGACAAGTCCATCTATAGACTTCCACACAAAGTAGCAGCCCATTCCCTAGATAATATTATTCCCTAAGTGTCAAGTATATTGACAACAACGACGTCCATTATGATGGGGAAATAAGGGTAGTCGGCAAGGTGAACTTCAAGACCTTCCATAAATCCATAGACCTTGATCCCCTTTGAATCAAATCTACAAATGTTGGTATAAGTCCTTGTAACTTCCATCCCCAATTGGTTCATAACCTTCCAACTCATCATATTGATAGATGAATCAGAGTCAAGCATGCAATTGTGAAGATATAGGTAATCTATTAGCAAGGAAGTGAGAAAGGGTGTTTTCTCATTTTTCTCAAAATGACCAGTTTGTAATAGTGTGGAAGTTTCTTCAAACAATTGTTGGTCATCTGGGGTTTGTTTTGTCAAAGGGATTTCCAACATTCCACGAATCCTTTTGACCTTTTGTAAGATATAGCCCATACTAGTGCTTAGGTTGGTCCCATCATTGCTAGGTTTTGGGAAAGGTTGGGGTAGATCCCCAACATACACCTGGGGCTCTTCAAGATTTATCCTTGAGTCCTCACTTGTTTGGCCCAAGCACTCAATCTTAGGCTTCCTCATGTCTTGATTTTCTTGGATTTGATTTGGCGTAAACAGGGTAAATATGGAATATAAATAATTAGATTTCTCATGAGTAGCCTTTGGGTGATCACGTTCAAAATGGGAGTATTTGCATGATAAGGACTTAGGATCATATTCTTGTCTTGCAATATTTTTTAGATTCAAAGTGTTCAGACAAATTTGTTCTTTTGGAGCATGAGGTTTTATTGTCCAAGGAAGTCTCATAGAAAGAGGATTTTGGGCTTGTGATATTTCCCTTTCTAACTTAGTGATTTCTTCAAAGGTACCTATATCCTTAGAGGGTTCATGTTGTTTTGAAAAAATTAAGGCATCTTCATAGTTTAGAGCCCATTCTTCCAAGTACCAGTTCCTTTAGGGGGAATGGTTAACTTAATCTCATCGTTTACCTGTAGTATCTCTGGGAAATCATGTTCTTCTTCCTCAACCTCTTCCTCATTGAACCATAGGACATCATCTTGTTCCTGGGGAATGGGATCACACCATTTGATATTTTCTTCAATCTGGCAAGAACGATCTTTTTCTTCCTTGAGGTTTGTAGGGAATTGGAGGTTTCCTTCAAAAGAATTTAAGTATTGTCTGAGAATAGTGCTCTCTGGTAGAAAGTTAGAATCAATTCGACCAAGTAAGGTATTAAATTTGTCATTAAATTCCCTAACAATTTCGTCATTTTGTTTGCAAATTTTGAGATATTGGGAATAAAGGGATGTCCTATCTTCCATCACACCCCATCTTTGCAGGAAAACTTTTTCTAAATCTTCACAGATTGCGAGGATTTTGCTTGGGAGGTTAGTGCTCCATTTTCTAGCATCTCCGGTAAGTGAGGAAAATAAAATTCTCATGAATGTGTCAGGATGTTCTTTCCCAGACTGATGAAACTCATAGCTCTCACAAAATATTCCAATGTGTGTTACCAGAATTCCGAGCCTCTATGGAAAACTTGGGTATCCATGAATCAACATTTTTAGGGAGATCATGTAATCTTCCTTGGATATTGGCTAACTCTAAAGGGTTGAAGAGTTCTTTGGGAGCCCATTTAGGAGGGGACATGGGGACAATAGGAACTATAGGACAAGAGAGTGTGTACCGACGTCTTCTATGGGTCTTTATCAGTAGAGCCGCCAGACAATCTATTTGAGATTATCAAAGGGATGAGGGGATCATCCTCAGTGGATTCACCAAGTAAGCTTTGTGAAATGAAGGCTTTGGATAAAGGATTACCTAAAAGTATCGTTCGAGGAAAATTGACTCGATGTTCCCTGAAAATAGTGCCAAAATGTTATTTCACAATCTGTACTTGCCCAAATCCCAAGGCAAGTGGACGCAAGAATGGCGTAACATGGGGTGACATATCACTATCACCTTAATAGGAAACCCCTTTCTATTTAGGGATACATCAAGATTATGTCAGGGGAGACATCCCCAGTGACCTAAGGGCTTGATAATTAAGGCAACGATGTGAGAAAATCCCCCTCTCATTGGTCACTCAATTTAGAAGGTTCTTATGGTCTTTAAGAGATGAAGCAAATGGTAAAATGAAGTGTACCTACCCAAAAGAAGACAACAAGAAAATATAGAAATTTTCAAGTACAAAGATATGATGTTAGTGCTTCTTAAGACCATAAACCTTCAAAAATTAATCTAGATGATATGAATTTGCAACAATGCAACAATTTATAACAACAATTAATATTTTATAATAGCCACAATAGTTATGCCTTGAAAGTGCTTGAAAATGACAAGAAGAAATAGATTTAACCTAGTAGAATGATAAAAGTTTGTCACAAACAAGTTTGGCTATGTATAAATAACATAATAAGTCACTTTTGCAGAGAATTTCCCACAGTTAGATGGTTGTAGCAATATTTTGCAACAACAACAAATTCTAGTGGTCAAAAGTGCAAGAAAACACCATGCAAACTCATCACTTACCTAGTAAATTGATTGGCAATTGCTACAAGTGATTTCCAGATGATGTAAGTATGATCTATGTAAGTGAATGCAACAATTTGTCTTGAATTAATATTGTTGTAGCAAGGTTTTGAAACAATAACAAGTTAGCTAAGGAGTTATTCTAGTTTAGGGTTAACAAATGTTAGTAAA
Source organism: Picea engelmannii (assembly GCA_009831015.1). Lineage (NCBI taxonomy): Eukaryota > Viridiplantae > Streptophyta > Pinopsida > Pinales > Pinaceae > Picea > Picea engelmannii. The sequence goes on from WSFP011284511.1 coordinate 43,821, forward strand.
CGCTTCAAGGAAAAAGGTTTGAGTGTTTGTTTGATCAATCATCCACTATAATGAGTAGACTAGTTTCTTTTAGGGTTTATGGAGTCACAATAGTAGTGAAAAAACTTGGAGCAAAGTATCAATGATAATTCTATGTCAAAGGAGAAGGGATGAATGGAGGAGGTGTTGGCTACCCAAGGCCTCAAGCATCCAAGTCCTAGGGAGAAATTTGTGAGAAAGTAAGGGATCTTAGGCCCTAGCAAACTTTTCCTTCCTTAGACTATTGAAAGAAAATAATACAATAGGAAAGTAGAGTAACACTACTAGAGAGCTAGCACTTTAGGGCTCTAGTAGCTACTTCTTAAACAAGGTGCACTTCATAAATTTAAACAAGTGGAAAACTATAGAGAGAAAGAAGTAACTTGTGTTTCTCTCCTAGGGTTTAAGAAAGCAATTTCATAATCTTTATCATGAACCAAGTAAAATTTACCACAAGCATTCATTACATAAGAAAAATGCAGGTTTTCTACTTACTTCACCAAGAATAATCAAGCCAACCCCTAGTTGAAGATCTTCCACAATGAGAAATAACCAAAATACACCAAACATTGCATCTCCAAGAAGTTGCACACTAGTTAATTCAGCCAATAACCCCTAAAGAGGGCCTAATTTCAGACCACACCACTTGTGTGATGAGTGATGATGAAAAAATGGGAGTATTTTCTTTCTATTTATAGAGTATCAATGACCTTTAATTAAAATTAGGTCATAAAAAGGACGGCTTGGCCAAATTACATAAAAAATCCAGTTTTTACATAAACGAATGTAATTAACCCCTAAAATCATTTCCAAGGGTGACGTCATTCCCTTCTAGGGTGAGGTTGATCCCCTAGGGTGAAACGTTGGACTCCAGAAGCAGGACGTTTGTCCTCCAAATGTCTTGGATGATGCCCACACGTGTCAATCAGATCGCAACTGACCTCAAGGTGCAAACCCTGACTCTGGATGATGTCTAGGGTCACAAAAGTGATATCATGGGCTCCCAAAGGTCAACGTAAAGGTGGAAAGGAAAGATCCCCCTGGGTCTAGGTATGTCGGGGTGTCTCTGGTGCAACGCCCTTCTTTCTTCCTGGTGCAATTCTATGATGTCTTTCTGCCCCTAGTTGGGGTCACAACATCCATCTGTTGGCTTTCAGCCCCATGGAGGTCTGAGCTAATCCTTCCCCCATATGTACTTGTCCACCAGGAAAAGTCCTACAACAACAATAAATACACCCTCCAGGGGTTTATAAGTCACATGGATCATAGCAATGTCAATCACATATAGTAATCAAACTACCCAAACATGTGCATCAAAACCCCCTTTACCCAAACAAATGATCAAAGACATTATGTATTTTAACAAGTCAAGTTTGGAGAAGGTCTCAGGGTGTCCTATTGGAATAATCCTCCTTAAGTTTGGGGTGCTTTCTAGGTGAGATCCAATCTAGGTCATGTAAGTGTGTGTTAGGCGGCGTGGGGGGAAGTGTTTGGGCATGGGGTGTAGTGATAATAGGGAAATGTAGATCTTACCTGTGGGTGCCTTTGTAGAGGGAGAGTTTCACCTTGTCATAGATGCCATTCTTTCCTAGCCCATTCAATGCCTTTTATTCTTAGTTTTATTGATTTTTATATTTTTATTTTATGCTTCAAGGGAAGAGTTGAGGGACACTATCTTGGCTTGGTGACGAGAGGTGGCGACGTTACCCACAAGCATTTCACAGAGATAAGAAGGTTGGCTCGTGATGAGACCCCATTTCTCTTGGCTATGCCACCAAGAGCCACTACCCTGGTTTGGTGACCTGATAGATGGTAGTGTCATACCGCTACATACCTATGGTCATAATAGGTCGGCTCATGATGAGACCTCCCATCCACCAACTAATACCTTGAATGTTTATTTATCTTATAGGTTCCCTTTTCTTACTGAGAAGCCTTTTACTTATTTCTTGGGAATCCTTGGGTGAACCATCTCAAAGGTTTCATTTTGGCTTTTAGCTCTTATCGGCTACTTTTACCCCCTGGGCCTTTAGCCCGTTCTTCCCACAAGGCAAGGTACAACCCTTACTAGTGTGGAAAATCCCAATGCCCAAACAAAGGTAGGGGGGAAATGAGAGGAATAAAGATGGAAAGTGGTAATTATGGAGGGAATGGATGATGACCTTTCATGGACCCACCCAGTGGCAACCCATCCTATAGGGAGATCAACTTACTAGGGCATGATGTCACCCTTCTAGGTATGAACAAGTTAAATAACATAATTTCCAAGCAAACGTTATGAAATGAAGGAGAATTTAATGCAACATATTCAAGTGTTTCAATAATCAGAGTGACACATACCATGATACCCAAACTCATTACCTCGTGGAGCAAAACTTACTGCTTCTTCAGGACCAGGCTGGTGGGATGGATGTTGTTGTTGTTGATAAATAGGTTTCATTGAAGAAAAGAGGGGCCCTCTAGGGCCATGCTCAAGTCATCCGGTTCTTGACACTCCATGTCTAGGACCTGTGGGCCTTGAGACATGATCTCCTTATTTATACCTATGATAGGGGATAACATTGTTTTCAAAAGAAAATTTTAGAGGAAGATATTTCTAGAAGTGGAAACTTCTATTAAGTTTTCTTACATTATACTTGTTCACATTATTATCTAGATCTTATTTACTAATGTCAACCTTTATTACATATAAAACATATTATTCTACCTACATGAGGGGTTAGGGACGTTAGGTCCCTAACATCCCCCCCCTTCTGAAAAACAACCTTGTCCTCAAGGCTTGAGGTGGGGAAATTGTTGTAGGATGGTAGCCGACTCCCATGTGGCATATTCTAGTGGTGTGTCCTTCCATTGAACTAAAACTTCCTTGGTGGTGTGTTGATGGAGACAATAATTATGGTGGTCCAATATTTCTTGGGGTTACAACCAAATGGATCCTTCTTCATTCAAATAAGGGAGTCTAGTTTGAGTCTGGAACTTAGTTCCAATCACTTTCTTGAGGCATGAAACATGAAAAACAAGATGGAGGTTAGAGTGAATGGGTAGAGCTAACTGGTAGGCCATAGATTCCACTCACTTGAGAATTGTATAAGGACCTTAAGACTTGGAAGGGAGTTTCTAATAGTGGTCAACTTTGAGTAAAGTTAGATTGTATGGTCTCAGATGAAGAAACAATTGGTCCCCTTCAACAAATTGACATTCTGAACGACCATGATATACTTGTTGCTTCATGTGATTTTGAGCCATAACCATAATTTCTTCGAGGGTACAGAGAATGGAAGCTCTAACTATAAGTGTGTGGTCAACATCCTGAACCTTAGAGACACATGGTAGGCAGGATAAAACAAACAATGTATTTTGACCATAAACCACTTCAAAGTGAGTCATGCAAGTGGCAACATGGTAAGATGTGTTGTACCACCATTCAGATAGTGGTAACCATTTCACCCATTGAGTTTGTCTGTTAGATGCAAAACACTGCAAATAGGATCCCAATCACTCGTTGATAGGTTCAGTTTGTCCATAAGTCTGGGGATGATATGTCATGTTGGGATGCAGCTGGGTTCCTTGGAGCTTGAACAATTCATGTCAAAAGTTGCTGGTAAAAGTGGATCACACTCAGAGACAATAGAGTGAGGCATGCCAAGGAATTTGAAGATATTATCCATCAACATTTGAGCCACTATAGATGCCATGAATAGGTGTTGGAGGGAACATAAATGAGATTATTTGGAAAGGTGATCTACTACAACCATGATGACAAACTTATTGCCCAATTTTTGTAAGCCAACAATGAAATCCATAGAAATGTGCATCCATATAGAAGGAGGGATAGGGAGTGGTTGGAGTGTGCTTGTAGTTTTGACTGTTTCACCCTTATTTCACTGAAAAGTATCACACTCAACCACGAAGGGAAGGATGTCCCATTTCAGTCCTTCCCATAAAAAAGAGTGTTAACCTATTCATAGGTTTTGTGAAATCCTGAATTCCCTGTTGTGAGTGAAGCATGAAGTTCCGAGAGCACAGAGGATTTAAGGTGATATGGTTTCCTTAAATACATATGACCTTTACAGTGAAGCTCCTCATTGTGTTAAGAGTATTCCAGATAATCTTAAGGATCTCGTTGGAATTGTTGGATTAGACGACAAGCAAGTTTTGGATATTACAATTGTTCCTAGGGAGCAACTTGTAGCCAATCTACAACAATGAAATAGAGGGAAAATGAGGACCCTTCGTCTTCATATTTGCTTGAAAAAACATCAACAACCACATTTTCTTCTCCCTTCTCGTAGAATATCTCATAATCATAACCAAACATCTTGTTTACTCATTTATGTTTCTCTTAGGAGGAAATTATTTGTTCCAGAAAGTATTTAAGCCTACGATGATCATTTTTAATTTGGAAACCTTGC